>CAUYRT010021083.1:0-49518 GCA_963574885.1 Lepilemur ruficaudatus
GCCCGGGCAACAAAGTGAGACTCTGTCTCAAAAAAAAAAAAAAAAAAAGTTGGTAAGGTAAATATTTAAAGAAGAGAGACAGAGTTGGAGCTAATACACAAAATAGCCCAAAAAATGCTATACCAAAATAAATATCCAATATTTCTTTTTTCGTTTTTCATAAGGATCCATGAAGGGTGTTGTTCAAGTATCTTAGCAAGAATTTTGTGTCCATGTTATGCTCAAAACATCCTACAACTTACATACTTGATCAAGTGCACACGTAAATTATTCAGAAAACACAGAACCGTTTTGCAGGTCAGTGTTCCTTTAAGTATACGACCACTTTTTTAAAAACTTGCAAGCTTATATCCCTTTGATAACATTATTATCTTAAGTAGTTACAGAAACTAACCTGTTTTATCCATAACCTTCTACATCTAGAGAGAAATCTAACCAACATATAATATATATAATTCACACTAAGAGCAGAGATAAAATGACTCAAAACTGCCGTTGCAGAAACTTAGCGCCGGGGGGCTTCTGGGCAGGTGTTTCTCCCGCCAGGAAATACTTTTTTTGCACGTTCCTGCGTCCCGGCACAGGGCCAAACACGTCTGTATCCACGCAATAAAACACTCTAGACCAAAGAGCTAAGTTCGAGGAGACATATTTCCCAGGACGTGTTTTCTGTTGTTCCCGGCAGGAGGGACTCCTGTGCACGGACAGTGGCACCGAGGCTGGGCAGGGTGCCACGGCGAGGGGCTGGAAGGTGGCGATCGCACCGCGCCGCTCCGCAAGCAGAGTGCCCGCGATCAGCAGCAAACAGCGGGAACGTTATCGAGTCTTATACACAGCGCCCCCAAGACTTGATGAAATAAACATGTTAGATCTCTGCAGATGGCTCCCCCGCCCTGAGCCTCTGCGTGTCCCCCTGGGCCCCCCGTCCCACGTACACCCGTGACTTCCCCAGCGCACACGCGTGGCCCGGCCTCTAGAGACAGCGGCGTGTGTGCGCCGGCTTGCGGGTGCTCGGGAAAGAAGCCCGGGTCCCGCGTGAGGACTCCACCTGCGCAGGTGGAAACTCCAGCCTGGGAGAGCCCAGGGTGTGGTTACCGAGGCCACGAAGACGTCGCCGATCATCTCCACGGAGTCCCACTCGGACACGCGGCTGGCCAGCGCGATCTGGAACAGCGAGTGGCACTGCAGGATCTCGCGCACGCGGTAGAACACCGTCCTCAGCTTCCGCTCGCTCAGCACCCGGGGCTCCATCTCGGACAGCGGCTTCTCGTATTGCTAAGGCAAAGCAGGTGGAGACGGCTTTCCAAAGGGTGCACAGGAGACACGTTGACAGTGCACGGGTTTCAAAACGCATCGTGACTTTTGGTGTCAACACGCAGACACGATGCTTGGAGTCTTCGGAGAATTTTGTGAATTTGCATATTTTATGGTTCACAAATATATATGTGCATAAAACATATACACGCAACAAAAAGTATATGTTTTAAAAAGGACGATAAAAACGTTTCTATTACACGACCCGGCGCTTAGGTACCTCCAGAATCCTCTTGAGGGCATCCACGTAGTTCTTCTCGCTGTCGACAACGGAGCCCAGGATGTACCTTCTGACCACCTGCCGGAAATCGGAAAGCACAGTGGTAGAAAACAGCTTGTGCACACAGGCGGCTAAGTTTTACTTCTCTGCTGAGGGTTGCTGATAAAGCAGTTTTTTGATTTTATTTTTAAACAGCAGGTAAAGGCAACTTTCAGAGACCTTTAAAATATCCCAAATGGTAGGTTGATTAAAAGATGTCACAGGTACAAAACATGCTCTCCCCCATGAAGACATTTATATCACATTCTAAATCTCAGATTATAAACTATAACTCGAGCAGGACAAATACAATTACAGCACCTAAAACAAATTCATTCACTTATGTGACGATGATGATCAGAATCAACCAACTGTATTTTGTGTGTCCAACACCCCGTTAGATGATATTTCATACTGAAATTAAGTATAAAAAGCAGTTCCAGTCTTGGCCGATGAATGTTATGAATAAGACTTATCTAAAATCCTTATTCCAAAGTTACAGAAAAACAGAAAGCTTGTGCAAGGTGGAAGAATAGATGTTTTTTTAATCTTCGGAAAGATCTTTTAACCACCCAAAGATCCACCTACGAAGCTAAGAATTCAGGTGGTAAATTACTCCTGTCATTCAGAGCAAAAAGACCTGCAATCTGAGACGCTTGTGTTCCAAACACTGACGCTGTTTTCTGTTTTCCTGTTCACCGCTGAGGCACACGCGTGTAAGGACGCATGGCTGTGAGGACACTCCGCTCACCGCGACCGCCCAGCAAGTCACGTTTGCCAACCCACGGAAAACAGAGCAGAGTGTGCCCGCAGCACTGCTTCTGAGCCAGAGCACACGTTCATGCATGCACCACACACATACACATGCCACACACATGCACACACGCACAGGCACACGCACCACACACATGCACACGCACACACCTACACACACCACACACATGCACACACATGCACCACACACATACACATGCCACACACATGCACACACGCACATATACACATGCATGCACACGCGTATACACACACCACACACAAACACGCACACACGGGCACAGACCAGGATAGCTCCAGGCAACCCGCGGCGCTGTGTGATGCTCTCTGAAGCCTGCAGCGCCACCTGGTGGGTGAAGAGCATTTTGCACAAAGGAAATCCCCCCAATCAAGTAGTTTCCAGGGCAACCAAGATTCAGAAAACACTATCAACAAGGGGTGATTATTCTCTTTTCAAAAAGGACTATTCAATCACAAAAGTAAGGCAAAAATAAGCCCTTCGAGGATACCTACAAAAGAAACTGATGCACTTAAAAAAACACTGACATGGCCGGGGTTAAAACCAAACGTGTGTGGGATGAGAAGCCGGAGGCTCAGCGCCGACCAGCCCCGTGGCCGCCACACCGTGGCCGAGTCACAGGAGCACTGTGGCCTGCAGGCTCCACCTTAAGGTGATGGCGCAGACCCTGGGGACACAGCGCCCCCCACAAGCCACTCCTTGCTCCGAAATTCAGGTTCCCAGACAGGACCCCGAGGCTCCTGAGTCACGACACTTGGGGCCAAACCTAGGAATTTATGTACACATATTTTAAAGTCCTGAGATGACGCCAGTGCCTCAGGACACAGGATCTGGAATTGGTGTGAGATAATTCAAAATACAAAAAGAAAATCAACCTCCCAGGTTTCATGGCTACTGCACCTGAGGTCAGCTTTTCCGGTACATAAACTAGACACATCCAGTCGCAGGCCCGGCACGGTGGGCGGGGGGTTCCGATGCTGGCACTGTCTCCCTGGCACCACAAGCCCCAGGCCACACAGGAGAAACCAGCCCCGACAGAACAGACCCGGGCGGCGGCCCCACAAGGACGGTGGGCAGCCAGAGAGAGCCAGGGCTGGGTCAGTCACAGCAGCTGTTACGGTGGCCTGGCGGCTGTCCCTGGCGTCCCACCCCAGCCCAGGGACGGGACAGGGTCCTTGGCCCGTCAGTGTCACGGGTGCTCTTGCAGGATGCGACAACCATGGAATGAAAGGTTTCCGTTCCTTCCCACCCCGATGGGCAAGGACAGAACGCTCGAGACGCAGCACTGTGAGTTAGTTATGTCGCCTCCTTTCAACTGTAGACAGAAAAAAGAACTAAAGGGCATCAACACCCCGGCTTAACCTTTCAAAAGAAAACTCCCTTAGATGACAGAGCTGCCACAGGAAAAACTAATCCTCGACGTGAATCACCACTGGAAGAAAGCGAGCCGGATGGAAAGATGCGGAAACCGCACACACAGCCACACTTGGTAACCGTGATCCCGGCCGCCACTCGCTCAGGGCTGGCGGGGCCTCATCCAGCAGCAGCTGCTCCCGGGCCACCTCCCGTGGGGCACACAGAGGGCCCGGCGGCCGGGCTGCGGTCAGAGGCACGGAGCTCGGGAAGGGGACTCGTCCTCGCGCAGCTGGGGACGAGGGTCAGACCACTGACCTCCCCCTGCGCCGCGGCTTCCCCAGGTGACAGGCGTCCCGACAGCACCGCAGGGACGTGCCGGGGAAATACACCCAAGCGTGTCCGGGACTCCGCAGGGGCCCCGAGTGGCAGCGACTGCGCAACTCTGCCTCCCAGCTCCGTCTAGGCCTCGTCCCGTCTCCCAGCTTCAGTTCCGTGAATCGTGAGCCCATCTCGGCCTGGCCAGGCGTTAGCAGCTCATAGGTGTCCTGTTCAATCTGGGTATAAGCCCTGACCTTGCCCCCAAGCATTTCTGGGTCGTTTCTCTCTAATCTGACAGCGCTCTGTGCAGATCCGTCTGCCCACCTCTCTCTGTGCCCTGTACCTGCCTGCGGGTCCAGGTGCGTCTGTGTCTGGACCACGCCGCCCACGTGGGGAAAACCCCAAATCCACCGGAAAGCGTCATCCCCACCCTCGACCGCCCACAACTCCGTGGTCTTGCTCCTCTTGCTGAAGTTTTCTCTTCCTTTTACCCGAAGGTAAGGCAGTGGAAACCTCCGACTGCCACCCAGCACGCAAACATGCAAATATGAACAGACTGCGCGGCTGTCCTGGGAAACAGCGCGGCTCCTCCCACCTGCTGCTGGGACAGGCCCTCAGGCATCGGCGTCAGCACGGCGTCTGGGTGCCTGCAGTCGACCTCGATGAACAGACTCTGCTCCTCCTCCAGACAAGATCTGTGGTCTTGAAATAAAAGTCAGAACGCGTGAGTTTTACGTCGAAATGATACATCCACAACAAAATCACCACCGTGAAAAGAGCTGTCAAGCGAAGGTTCTGTGTGGACATTTCCACTTTCCAGGCTCCTTTCCACCAGCTATTAGTGCAGCGGAATCCTAACACACGCAACAAAATAATCCTTCCCGCAAGGTTAAGAAAGCCTTGGTCGATATTTGAAATTTTCAACATTTGAAGTCTAATTTCAAAAGGCAGAGGTGTCGTTTGAATAGCTAGGTGGCAAAGTGGCAATACTTCAGAATTCTAATATTTTATAAACTAAATATTTTGATTTTTTGATCTGTGAAATATCAGAAACAAAGCGTGGCCGCCAAGAATGCCTGGGAACAAAGGCTTGGGCGGGACGTCGTACGTCTCTTGACTTTCCGTCTGCCTCTCTCTCTGCAAGTCTGAAAAAGCACAACTTTCCCGTAATCAAACAGTTTAAACCAGAACTAAATTTGTTTTTAAAAACCCAGATACCGCTGACGACCTGAAAGAATCCACAGAGTGGGTCATAGAAACCTGAGTGTTCCTCATTCAAAGATCCGAGACCCCGGCTACGCTGAGGTGTCATCTCAGGGGCTCAGGAAAACCGACCGCTGTCCAGACTCCTCCCTCAGAGGCAGACTGACCGGGCGGGGCGGCCTGGGTATGCGGCGGCCTGGGCACGCGGCATTCTTCAAAAGCGCCGCGGCCAATTCTCACATGCTCGCAGGGCGGAGAACGCGGGCTCAGTCGTTACTTAGGACACTGAGGCCGGGGGTCAGGGCTTTGCTGGGTATTCTGCAAACCTCCCCCACAGACCCCCCTCGACCAGAGCCCAGTCCCGCCTCCTCTCGCAGCCTGGACCAGGGCTGCTCCGACCGGCTGCCCAGCCAGGGACCCGGCACCGCGCTGCCTGCAGACCTCAGCGCCCTGGGGGGCCACCCTGGGTGTTTCTAACCAGCCCTCCAAAGCTGGCGCCCAGGCGTCGGTGGTGCCGCCGGCGGGCAGACCCCACTCTGCGCGGCACGAACGCAGCCCCGAACCCCGAACTCCCCACCCGACGGCCCCTGCCCGGGTCTTCTCGGGGCTGCTCAGAAGCCACCTCGCCAAAGTCTGCCCCACTCGGAGCCCCCAGCACAGATGTCCCTGCATGTTTCATCAGAACGCACACACCTGTCTCCTTCACCAGGTAAACCCCCTGGGGGTCCTGACACCCCTTCCTCCTCCTCTGCCTTGAGACACTGAGGACTTCGTCAGGGTGGAAAGAGAAAAGGCCCTGATGGGTTTAAACTCCGCTCACACCGAGTACCTAGGCCATTCCCTGCGGGGACCGCGATTGTAAAGCCCTTTCCCTGCGGGTGTTAGCAGGTGCCAGCCCCGCGCGGCGGGCGGCTTAGAGCCCTTGGAGAAACAGCACAGAGAGGGTTTGAAGGAACCAGCTCAGAGTCACGACGACCACTTCGGAGTAACGCCTCTCAGCTACCTTCCACGAACTAGATTTTAACGTAACAATGCACAGAGGTTCCAGGAGACCTGCTCAGACGGTACACGGTCCCCGGCCCGCAGCTGCTCTCGGCGGGCGGCGGAACCCGCACTCGTGCGGTTTTCACGTATAAACTGCCGCCTGGGTGAGGCTTTTAGGAAAACCTGAAGATTCTGGTACCGCCCCAAACCTTCCCTCACCAGGGAATGGGTTCCCAAGGCCTGCTCGGAAGGCCGCCTTCCCGGCTTACAGCCTCCGTCCTCCGGCAGGGCAAGCACAGCTCGGAGGTCGGCGCTTTGCAGACACAGAGTCCGTCTTTCCGCTTTAGGGGCAGTGAGGACGCTGCTCAGAACCCGCTCGCCCGTGGTCTGGACGCCTGAGAGTATTTAGGGGGCGAGCTGGGGTGAAGCCGGGGCCTGGGGCGCGGACCGCGCTCCGCAGAGCAGACGGCCACAGGGGCACCGCTGCCCGCGGCCTGTCCCTTTGTCAGTGTGGCCACGACTCTCGACTGCGCCTCAGCCGCCGCGACCCTTGCCCGAGGCTGGGGGGATGGGACAGCTGCCCCCACCACAGACACGGCTGCGACGGACGGGGACCCGCAGAGCCGGGGCGGTTCCCGCGCACAGACCCGCGGTCACCGACCTTGCGAGACGAGAGACTTGGTCCTGATGAAGGAGCGGCCCCTCTTCACGGCCGCCTTGGTCTTCTCCAGCCCGTCCTTGGTGCCCTCCCTGGCGGCCTTCATGAGCTTCTGCATCTGTGTAAAGAAAAAGGCAGCACATGAGAAGGGGGACGGCTCGATGAAATCCTGCTTTAATTAACTCATTTTAAAAGAATACTGTCAAGTAGAGTTAGGGCTGGAGACGTTACCTGAAACGGCCTTTTCGATTTGGGAGAGTTTTCTTGGTTTGTGTGTGTGTGTGTGGTTTGGGGCTACTTTTTTGTTTGGTTTGGTTTGTTGAAAAAAAGGGAAAAAAAAGACTTTAAGAATAGGGTGCTTCCTTGACATGGTTGGAAAGCTTCCTGCTACGTTTAGAAGTCGTCATCACTCACAAACGCAAAGAGCTCTGTGGAGGTCTCAGGTGCTACGCCTCGGTGCACAGATGTCAAACCACCTGCCCAAATCCAGCGGCAAAACAACTCACCGCAGACTCTCGTGGCTCCAATGTAGCCTTTTAACACCTCCCGCCGGGGCCCTTCCTACCCGTGTCCCGCTGGAGGCTCGGACAGCCGTTTATGGGGTCACAAGGACCCAGCGCCAGCCATAGCCAAAGGGGAGGCCCAGCCACGAGGACCTGCCACCACCCTGCAGAGACCTCAGGGGCACAAACGCCGCGTCCCGCTTGTGTATTTTAGTTCTAGTCTTTTTTTTTTTTGTTGTTTTTCCTTTTTAGAGACGGGGTCTCTCTACGTTGCCCAGGCGGCACTCGAACTCCTGGGCTCGAGCGACCTCCTGCCTCGGCCTCCCTGGTGGCTGGGAGGTGGCCACGCTGCCTGGCCGTGGCGTCCCGTGCTTTACTCTTTCACGACCTCACACCTGAGTGTTGGCCTTTGGACACCGCGTGACATTCTGTAGAGAAAACCCAGCTGCCCTGTTAGGAGACGGGCCGACGCCCTTTCTCACCGATCTCTCCAGGGAGCCTGCGCGGCCCCCATGGCGGCCGGCGCCCTCGGCCCGCAGCACGGAGGCACACAGCAGGCACGGCGCTGGCCCTGACCAAACGCTACAGTCTCCACCACCCCCTAACGATGAGCCGGGGCCGCCACTCACGGTGACCGCAACGCGCCTTGTCTGCCCACCCCGCTGCGTGTCCACCACCTGCACAGCCGTCCTCCTCCCGCCGGCGTTAGCGACACCAAGGGCACAGGGGCTCCTGACCCTGCCTCCCTCAGCTCCCCCCCCAAGGGGCTGCGTCCGCCGCCCCACCCTGGGGGACCTCACCGGTGGACCCAGCCCCGCACGCAGGCCCCGGTGCCTCCCACTTGCTTTGCTGCAAAGCGCCTCCAGTGCACTCCTCCCAACCCTGCTTTTCCTCATGCCAGACCTGCCCTGGCCTGTCTGGGTCGGTTCCTGCCAGCTGGGCCCCAGCTCCACGCGAAGACCCGGCTCTGGGAAGCGAATGGCCGGCCCGAGCCACGTTCCCAGCCACTGACCTGGCGTGGCCCTCACCGCCGCCCACGTCTATGGGTGATTCCAAAAGCCACTGTCCCCGCCCTGCCCTGGCCCCTCCACTCCACCCCTGGGCTCATCCCCGGAACACCCCCCAGGCTGCCGCCACCCCGTGCACCTGCCACCAGGGCCCCACGGGGACACCAGCCACGTGCGGGATTCCCGGGCATCCCCGCGGCCTCGGGGACTGAACACAGCTGCGGAATGGAGCGTCTCTGAACCGACGTGTTTTCCATGAAGTGCCCTCCAGTGCTCAGGACCGAACCACCAAGTATCAAAGGGACAGAAGCCCAAACCGAAGTGACATTACTTGACAGTGCCCTTTTAAAACGCGTCTCAGAGAAGTGACCACGGCAACAGCCAAATCCAGCAGTTCTCACACTTGGGTCCCGGGAGCACCTCACACTCTCAAAGGCCACCGAGAACCCTGAGTGGCTTTGGCTTATCGGGGTTTTGTCTGTATTTACGATAGACGTTAAAACCGAGGGGAAAATTTAATATTTTTATAGCTGTTCACTTAAAAAAACAAACCTATTATACGTTATCTTGGATAACACATTCATGAGAAATCACTACGTCTCCCGAAACAGGGGAAGTGGCCTGGTCGTGCGCTTCCTGCCTGGGTGCGAGCGAGGGGCGCCCCCGCCTCACACCCGCGGAACCCCGCAGGCGCCCCCGGCCCACACTCTGAGAACCGCTTTCCCCGGGGCCGGTGCCCGGCGGAGCCGCCGGGGTTGTGTCTGCTTGGCCGGCGCCTGCCACTCTACCTTCCGCTCCTGCTTCTGCCTCAGCTGCTGAAGCTCCACGGCGCCCACCGTGCTGGCCATCAGCTCCCTCACCTTCCTCTCATAGTGCTCCTTGAGCCGGCTCAGGTCGTGCGACAGCTACGGCACAGGGAGACAGCTGTCACTCGCGGCGCTCCGGGACCTCGGGACCAGCTTACGGTCAAAGGGCGGCAGTGGCGGGTGGCGTTCGCAAGCTGAGCTCCTCCGGGGGACGGGGGCTCTGGGACCCCACCCGCCACGCAGGAGCCCCAGTGACCAGCCAGCCGCCGCCGGGGGGGACACAGACACCTCAGAGAGCAGAGCGCGTCAGCACAGGGCAGATGCAGCGTCAGACGCGCCGGACTGCAGCCGCCTCCGTGCAGATCCTTCTCTTACGTCAGCACCCAAGCAAGAGACCCTGGCATTCGGAAATGCGCTGACGCGTGACATGTCTGGACGTGGCTGGCACAGGCTCCTAACAGCCTGCACGCTGACCTGACGGGACGCCAGGGACCTTGCAGACCCCCCAACCTGTGCGACCCCCTGGGCCCGCCGCTCCTCCCGGGGCCAGTCCTCACATCCAGGACGCTTCAGGCAGTTTTTGATAAAAATTTGAGGCTGCTCTTGAGCAACCTACAGTTTTATTCTGGGAGTTTTTAAAACATGACTGTTTACACTGGGAAACCCGCCACTGGTTGGCAGTGCCACCCTGGGCACCCTGTCTGCACCTGCCCCACGCCCCACCCCGTTGCAGGGCGCTGCTGCTCTGGCGCGTGGAGGTGCGGGAGGCGGAGGGAAGGGCAGCGCTCTGGGCTGCCGCGTCATCATCCGACCCGCAGACCAACCTCGAGCCCTCATTGCTGCTTCTCCCGGCAGGGAGCGGCTGCCGAGCCATCGGCACTCACCAGGTGTTCCAGGGGAACACAGGTGCAGGCTGAGGGCAAGGCGGGAGGGGTTTTCCTTTACCAACACCACTAGTGGGCTCACCCGTGCTCCACCTGACCCAACCTGGCCCCGTCTGTCCGCGACCCGCCGTGAGGACGGAATGCAAGTGCTCTAACAGGTGTCCAAGGTGCCCACCGGACACTCCACCTGCTGAAAGCAGAGCCCAACAGTCTTTGCAAACCTCAGTCTAAATCGTGGGTTTCCGACTGGGCCATGTGAGATAAACACCATCTCGGCCAGGACAGACTGCAAACACAGCCTCATTTGTCCTGTAAATCTCAGCTGTCATGACTCTGGCTGCAGTTCCTGGCCAAAGCTGGCTAATAACATTGGGTACTGAGCTGACCGCCACGAACTGGCAGATTCCTCCTGAGTTTCAGGAAACAAGTTCACAGAACGTGGGAAATCCAAACAACCCATAATAACCTGCAAACCACACGGGCCGGGCGGCTACATCTGGGAATGTAGTCTCTGGTTACCGGGGGCTGTTGGGGGTCGAGTGGAGGTAAAACCGGTCACACCAGTGGCCCCGGGGTCAGGCTCCAGGTCGGTCTGCGCCAAGGACAGCGCCCGACTGGCCCGCCGGGACGGGGACTGCGCATGGCCTGCGTCGGGACCGCGCACAGGAAGTGCGTGAAGTGGCCGGGCGCGGTGGCTCACGCCTGTAATCCCAGCACTCTGGGAGGCCGAGGCGGGAGGATCGCTTGAGGTCAGGAGTTCGAGACCAGCCTGAACAAGAGCGAGACCCTGCCTCTACTAAAAAAAAAAAAATAGAAAGAAATTAGTTGGACAACTAAAAAAAAAATTTAAAAAAGAAAACGCGTGAAGCGCACAGACATCACCGTGGATCAGCACAAACTCACCCTTTTACAAACAGCAGGTTAAAAACTCCACCAGCAAAACATACAACGCACAGCCAGGCACCTCTGGACCTGAAAACCTCGGCAAGGGGGTGCCGGCTCGGCCCCTCCAAAACCCCCGGCTCTAGAATTCACTCTTTCGAGCCCTGAAGTGTCTCCCTGGACCTCAGTCTAATGACTTTCCCACAGGAAGTAAAAAGACTAAAAATTCCTTTCAAGAGAGGATCGCGGTGGAGCAGCTTAGAAGCTCCTGACCTTCAACATCAATTTTAACGTCGTTAACGACGGCCGGCGGCGTCCCGGGCACGTGCAAAACGCACAACACAAACAGCGCAGGGAGACGTGTCCGCTTTCTCAGACTTTCTCAAATCCTCAAGGAAGGGAGCTCACCCGAGACCTGCTGGGTGGTTCGGTTGACAAAAGTCTGATTCCCCAAATCCCCCCGTGGTCACACTCACTGCAGGGAGCGGCAGACCCTTCTCCTTTGCCTGTAGCTCGCGCCTTCCCCACACCCCAGGTCAGCAGCCCAGCGGACGACTCTTTAAGAGGGTCGCAGCTTCACGTCAGAGGCCGAGCCCACGAGGCCGACGCGTGCGTACCTGCTTCTTGTGGCCGCCGCGCAGGAAGGACCGGGGCGCGCCGCTCCTGCCCTCGGAGTCGCTCTGCTCTTCGTAGCTCTCGAACTCACTCGAGCTCCACCCGTACTCCAGGGAGCTGTTTCCGCCTTCGTCCCCGTTCTCCACGTCGTCGTAAATCATCTCATCTGGACGCAGGAATCCCAGAGTGAAGTTAACGGGCAGATCTGGGATTTGCTACCGGAGGGTTTGCGCCCGTCTGTGGTTCTACCAAACCGCCGAGAGCCGGGGGGGGGGCAGCGCGGCAGAGCAGGATGATCCCAGGGGAGCGCGGAGCCCCGGAAAGGCTCACAGGGGCCTCCACCACGCGGGCGGTGACGCGTAGGGGCCCAGGAAAGCCCCTCCGGTGGTTCGTGACTCTGGCCATGACAATCCGCCACGACTGTGCCAAATGATCGGCCACGGAGAACTTTCCATGAAGGAAAATCTTCCTCTATGTAAACTTATGAGAATTATAAAAAAAAAAAAAATAATAAAGGGCATGGATAGAGCAGTGACAGGGCGAGAGGGGTCAGGTGGGTAGCGGGCGATGACCGTCGGTGACAGATGGGTGAGGGGGTGGACAGACAGGCGGGCGGGCGGCAAGAGACCCCAGCACAGCACAAGCAAGGCTCATGTTGAACAATGGCAAATTTTTCTCCTGTGCTAAAAATGCTCTAATAAAACCTTACATAGCCTACTACTGTCTCTGAATGGCTCCGATCGCATCAGTGACGCAGAATCAGTGAACACGCGTGCTCACGTCACCAAACACAAAGACGGGGCCCGTGCTTCGCCACGCCGCGGCACGGTGCACATCCTTTGCATAATGCCCACTCGGCAAACGTGAAAAACGGAGCTGCGCTGCCCCACGGGCTGCCCGGCCCTAACGAGCAGAAAGACCCTTCAAACAGACGCAGAGGCCTCGAATGCCAGAGGTGAGCCGCGGGGGACCCCCCGACTTGTGGACACACGCAGGGAGCCGGGACGGACATGGGGGTTTTCTGTCTTCAACGCTGTGCTGCTGACAAGACTTTCAGAGGGTGACAATGACATCCTCCGAACTCCCAGAACTTCAGCACCTCCCGAATTGCTACCCCTCCCTCACACGAGCCCCTCAGCAGGGAGGACGCAGCCCGTGGCCCAGCCTGGAGGGTCCGTGGCTCCTCCCCGGCCGTGGCTCCCCGTGGGTGACCAGGTTTTCTCTCCCGGTACAGGCAAGGGTCTCGCTGTGGGTTTGTGCTCTGTGGTTTCGCCTGGGTGTGGACTGACATAGAACCAAACCCGTTTGATTCTGTCCTTCTCAAATCTGAGGATTTATATCTTTCTTTAATGCTAGAAAATTCCCCGCCATTCTTTCTTCCAACATGGCCTTTCCCGATTCTGTTTCCTCATCTGCGCCATTTGCGAGATGCACGTTGCTGCTTCCCACCTCTTTGCTCACGTCCTCCTCCGCATCTTCACCCTTCCTGCCTCCCCGGGTGATTGCGATAAGCTCCCTACTTCGAGCATTAAAATACAAACACACACATGCGTGCACACACACCAGTATTCCACTGCATACCGTGCATGAGCCACCACGCAACACAGACGCGAACAGAGCACACGCTGCCATCCGGGATCACGCACACACCACTCGGGCGTGTCACGTCCAGAGCAGAGGCTGCCAGACCCAACCCTGAAACTCAGCTCCAGACAGAGTCGAACCTGGGTCAGAGTCGGAGTTCTCCTGCGGGACGTCATCGTAGATGGCCTCCTCGGGGTCTGGAACAGAAAGCGGGGAGAACCTCAGACACCGAGTCACGCGACGGAGCGCGGCCGCAGTCAGCAGGGGCCACGGCCCCCGCGATGTCACAGTTATGCCAAGAGCTTCTGAGCGAGTCAGGGGCAGGCTAGCAAAGCAGACGCGTGATCTTTAGGGCAGAGTGTCTTGTTGGGGATGAGGGACGTCGCTCTGCATGGACCAGCTGTGAAATGTCACCAGTGAGGAGTTCTATGGTTCTGTGTCCGGTGACACATTTGCCTGGGGACGCAGGCAGGACGCAGGGACGGGGTCGTGGGCTGTGAGTCAAGTGTGTCTATCCCCGAATCCACAACGGCTGTCACAAAACCAAACGTGGTGCGAGGGGGAGACTGGGCGGGCGGGCGGGCGGGAGAGGGGCTGCACGGGAGTGAGGACGGCGTGAGAGGCCCAGACGCTGACCGGCTCCGCTTTGCCCACACGGGGAGCGGACGGGCCCACATTAAAGCTTTGGATCTGCTCTGGGGCGTGAGGAGAACGAACCCTCCCCGCCGGTGCCGGCAGGACTTACTCTCCATCCAGGCTGTGTTGGCCGGATCCGCCGCCCACCGGGCCAGTGCACTGCCGTCCCGGCCCACGTGGTCCTCGCTGGGGGAAAGCAGAGCGGAGTCAGGACACCGAGGAGGATCCAAGCCCCATTAGGTTGCTGAATGCCCTGGTGTGTGTGTAAATATGTGCATGTAAATATATGTGTATGGGTGTAAATATATGTGTGTAAATATGCGTGTGTGCATGTAAATGTGTGTGCACGTAAATATATGTGTGTGAATATGTGTGTAAATGTGTGTGAATATGTATGTCTGCGTGTAAATATGTGTGTAAATATATGCTTATAAATGTATGTGTGTAAATGTGTATGTGTTTAAAAATATGTGTGTGTAAATATGTGTGTAAAATATATGTGTATGCATGTAAACATGCGTGTGGGTGTAAACGTGTGTACACATATGTGTGCATGTAAATATGTGTGCACGTAAATATATGTGTGAATGTGTAAATGTGTGTGAATATGTATGTGTGTAAATGTGTGCGTATAAATGTGTAAATGTTCAAAAATATATATGCGTATAAATATGTCTGTGTAAAATATGTGTATGCGTGTAAATACATGTGCATGTAAATATGTATGTAAAAATATGTGTGCAAATACGTGTGTGTAAATATATGTGCGTAAATATGTGTGTAAATATATGTAAATATGTGCGTGTAAATGTATGTGTGAATAGGTGTGCAAATGTGTGTAAATATATGTAAATATGTGTGTGAATGTGTGTAAATACGTGTGTGTAAATACATGTGTGTAAATACATGTGTGGGAATGTGTGTGTAAATATATGCGTGTGTGTGCGTGCGTGTGCTAGTGCGCATGGGAATTAACATTTCCCCCGACGGCGCCAGCAGACACCCCAAGCTCAAATCTCCGTCCGCAACTCCACAAGCGTGCTCACAGATGCTCCCCACGCACGGCAGGTGTCTGGGACTGGGGGTGCAGCACAAACACGGACCCTGCTGCTCGGGTGGAGGCCCCAGGCAGGCCCGGCCCCTCCACCTCCAGAGAGGGACGCGAGACCACCACGTAAGATGAGGGTTTCAGCCCGTGGGCGACGGAAGCCGTGGGCTGGGAGCACTCGGAACCCACAGCTCGGGACAAAGGCACGAACTCAGAACGAGCGGGAGGTGAACGGAGTTACCTGTTTGGAGGGTCCTCGGAGCTTAGAGAATTAAACTGCTGATCTTCTGCGACTTCTGGTGTCTCTGCGAGGCAAGAAAAAGATTGACGGTGTTTTAGGACAGACGAAAATGTTTATGAAGTTGATTTTTTTTTTTTTTTTGAGTCAGGCCCTCACTCTGTGATCTGGGCTGGAGTGTAGTGGCATGATCAGAGCTCACTGCAGCCTCAAGCGATCCTCCTGCCTCAGCTCCAAGTAGCTGAGACTACAGGCATGCACCACTACACCAGCTAATTTTTCTATTTTTTGTAGAGACGGGGTCTCACTATGTTGCCCAGGCTTGTCTCGAACTCCTGGGCTCAAGAGATTCTCCTGCCTCAGCCTCCCAAAGTGCTGGGACTACAGGTGTGAGCCACCGTGCCCGGCCTAAAGTTGATTGTCTATCCTTAAAATGATTTCATATTGCCATTTCTTATCAACAGTAGGCTTATCTTAGCATAAAGATGATTAACTGATAAATTTAGAAATGTTTAGCTCTTTGATAAAATGTATTCAGAGCAGGACTGTAATGCAATGTGATATCCTGAGTGGATATCACACTTTTATTATTATTATTTATGGCTTCAGAAAGAGCCGTAAATAACACACAGATGCCCGGATACACCAGGCCAGAGCCAAGCAGCAGTGACATATTCCCGCCCATCCCTTGCGTGTGGTGGGAAGCCTCGTTTGTGACCTATCTGGAGGGCTGTCTGCTGCAAACGACGAAGATCTCCAAGGGAGGACGTGTTAAGCTTGTGATATTTGACAACTGAGCTCCTACATCCACAAACTCTCTCACACACACACGCCAGCCCGGTCCCAGTGAGGTTTCCTTCCCACCGATATCTGTGGCTGGCGGGCAGGTGGTGAGCTCGTGGCGAAGGCCACAGCGCAGGTCCGTGCAGAGGGACAGGACGGGACCATCAGAGCCGGCTTGAGGAGTGTGCGGCAGTGGGAGGAGACCCTGCCACCTCGAGGGCTGGGGCAGGAGCTGAGGGGCGCCCCAGACAGCTACACGCGTGTGCGCGACCCACCAGGTGCCCTGACGGCTGAGCCACCGCCCTGGGCGCCCAGCTCGGAGGCGGGAAGGAGAGCGAAATGCTTGGCGGTTGCCGGTTGTTGATCGCTACCCTGGATAGCGACCATGAAGCGCCTTCTGAATGCAGCTTGCCTCGTGGCTCAACAGCGGTTCTGAAGCCGGCTCGCACTGCGGCAGCGGACCCGGAGGCCGGGAAAGCCGAGCTCAGCGTGCGCGGCCTGGAGGGCTCACCCACAGACGCGTCCTCCTGGTCACGCCGGGCGCGGCCACACGGCCGGATGCCACGTGGCCACAGACACGAGATGCAGGTGGCCGGATCCGCTGGGCAGCGCGCCACAAACCCTACAGGCGCTGACGCACGGTTTTCTAGGCCACGGAAAACTGCGGCATCTTTCCAAGGGCCCTTGTCTAGTCAGAGGCAGGGCTGGGATCCGAAATCAAACCCGCATGCTCCAAAAACTGCTCCTCCCGCCATACCCCACGGCCTCCGAGAACCACCCGAATAACCCCTCAAAACACGAAAATACCCCCAAAGTTGAAGCAGCCAGGACGTGCTGGTGGGCAGCAAACTCACGTCACAGAGTGAACCACACCCGCCCATGGGGCGGCCCAGGGCACAGCTCGGACCCTGTCCCCGTGCAGGGCACACGTGCACCTTGCGGGAGATGAGCTGCGCCCGAACTGAGCGTCCCCCGAACACGGCACCGGCCGCAGGGAGGGGCGGGAGAAGGTGAGCCGTGCGCACGCCTGCTCTCTCCCTGCTCCGGGAGCACCTGGGCGCTGCGGCCCCCAGTGGACGCTGACGCCCAAGAATTGGTCTTGATCAGCAGGAAAAATACTAGGACCCGGCTCCCCCTGTGTGGCCAGACTTGAGCTCCAGGCAGCACCCGGAACCTTCCATCTCGGGACGAGGAGGGAGCCTGGCTGGGATGTGCGCCCAGACAGCCCTGAGGGGCCGGGCAGGACCACGGCACAGGCGCTCGGAAGCCGCAGGGCTGTCCGGGCTGGAAGTCGAGGCCGGACTTTGAACCCAGGCGGGAGGCCAAAATCCACGCATTTTCCACCACCCGGGGAAAGAGGTCGGTCCGCTCATTTCTCCTTAAAGGATCAAAAGACAAACACAGGGTCACTTGTTCCTCTGTCCTGGGACTGACAAGAGTCTTTGTTACGGCAGAGTTTTATGATTGGCTCTAGGTTGACCATATAAAAACAAGGAAGATTGTTTTAAAATCATGCTGAATTATTTGAAAAGTTGTTAAATGAAGTTTGATCGTTTAAAAATAACCAAGTAATTTAAAAATAAGCAAACCACTTTAAAATAAATGTGTCTTCCTTAAGCACGAACTCTCCACGACCCACACGCCCTTAACTTCCAAAGGTTCCTACTTCCGCGGGTTAGGGAAGAACACTGTTGCGGACCGTGGTAAACCCCAGGACTACCGCCAGCTCCAGCAGGACCGAGCGTGGGAAAGCGTCTACCCTGAAAACCCTCTGCGGCTCCCCAGATTCACAGTCAAGATTTCCCCTTAAAGAAGAGTTTTTTCTCAACTGTTATTAACTGGAAAGGAAAGCACCTTCCCACTGGAATCTTCACACAGTGTAAATTATGCGTCTGCATCTCAGAGGCTGCTGTTTCCGTTAAAACATCTCGCACTGCCGGGGATTCCCACCGCGTGTCCTGGGAAAACCGCACGGAGACGTCCAGCCAGAGGCCTTGAGGGCTCCGCTCTGGCGGTGACCGGCGCGGCTCTAGGGGGCGGAGGAAGGTTCTGGGCCTGCGCAGGGGCTGCTCCTTCTGAGCGGAGGTGGCCGCCCAGGCCCCAGACCACGCCTGGCAGGGGCTGTGGTCTCCGCAGCGGGAGAGGGAGGAAG
Organism: Lepilemur ruficaudatus; assembly: GCA_963574885.1. Classification (NCBI taxonomy): domain Eukaryota; kingdom Metazoa; phylum Chordata; class Mammalia; order Primates; family Lepilemuridae; genus Lepilemur; species Lepilemur ruficaudatus. The sequence goes on from CAUYRT010021083.1 coordinate 18,024, forward strand.
GCGCCCGCGCGGTCACCTGCCGCCCGGCTCTGCGTCCTGGGCAGGGATGAGGGACACTGTCCTCCGCATCCTCTCTGCACCTTCCTCGCTCCCGACCTCCCCAGGGCTCCCGCGGAGCCCACTGGACACGGCCCGGAATGGAGACAGCTGGACAGACCCTGAACGCCAGGAGCCCGAATCTGCGATCGCGGATGACGTGGAACGCGCGTGAACGTGACCAGTTTAGACTACCAAGTGACGAGGGCCAGAAAATGCGCTTGGCTTGGTGCATGCGGTGGGGCAGTTCTCACGTCGGTCCTCCCTGACCCGAGGGCCACTGAACTGGGGATCAGACCTATATTCAATAAACATTCAAGGTTCTCCAAACATGCTCTGACTCCCTTCCCTAACTGTGTTCCTGTCATAGAAGAAACGGAATCTGGGGCTCAGTTTCCAACTTTGCAAACAAACCCCTGAAGCTGGGCGGGGGAGGGGCCTGTGGACGCAGCGCGGGGGAGGGGGCGCGGTACCTTCCTCGTCCAGCGACGCCGCGCGCACGATGACCGGGCTGGAGTAGGCCGGCAGGAGCAGGGGCAGGCTGGAGGGGATGGCGTAGCCACAGGGCACGGGCACCGCGTACCCGCTGGGCACCAGCAGACCCGCGCCCTCCTCCTCCGCACTGCCGTCCGGGGTTGGCGGCGGATCTTCCTGGAACGGCGAGATGTCGATGACGGAATACGGGTTCACTTTCACCGGGATCACGAGTTGGGCAGGTTCTTCCGCCGCGATGCCATCCGCTGCGGCTCCGTCTTCCCCTCCTGGAGGACGCAAAAGGGGCTTGTCCGCAAACCCGTTTCCACCGGCGTGGGGACACCCCCTCCTGGGCGTAGGGATACCCCCTTCTGGGCGCGGGGACACCTCCTGGGCGCAGGGACACCCCCTCCTGGGCGCAGGGACACCCCCTCCTGGGTGCGGGAAGACCCCCTCCTGGCGTGGGGACACCCCCTCCTAGGTGCAGGGACACTCCCTCATGGCACAGGGACACCTCCTTCTGGCGCAGGGACACCCCCTCCTGGGTGCGGGAAGATCCCCTCCTGGGTGCAGGGACATCCCCTCCTGGGCGCGGGGATACCCCCTCCTGGGTGCAGGAAAACCCCCGCCTGGCACGGGGACACCCCCTCCTGGGCGCAGGCAAGAGGGAGGTGGGAATTCCACCCTCCTTCCCTGCGAGAGCCCCTGGACACTCCCAGAGCATCGCAGGCGGCCTCAGGCCCCCTGGGGGGTGGCACCCCCGCGCGGCTGCGCTGGATACTGCTCGTCCAAGGAGCGAAGGCCGTAGGGGCATCGCTGGCCACGCCAGGGGGCTTTGCATGGACAGGGAGACACGAGCTGGTCCTGCCACCGCACCGTGGGCCCCGGAGTGTGGCCGGCGTAAAAGCGCCCAACCCACCTCCAGACTTAACGCTGTAAACCCCTACAGTTAATTCACCTCCAGTGGCTTTAGTACTTCGTATAATACAGTGAGATAGCAACGAGGCAATTTTTAACGAAAACAGCAAAACGTTTTCTTTGCAAAATATAAATAGCCAAGAATGAACTTTGTGGAAAACAGGACACAGGAAAGAAACGCACCGACTCAGAAAAGCCATTTCAGGTACACCGGGGAGAAATCACAAATCTCCGGCTCCTAGAAATCGTCCTTTCCCTGCAACGCTCCAGCCAGGCGGGGCGAATAGGAGACACAGGAGCCCCCGACCACACCTGCGCACAGGCCCTGCCCGCGCCACCCGGGACTCACCTGGCCGGGAGGCCGCTGCGTCCACAGCCGCGGTCCCCGTGCCAGGCGCGGACGGGGCCTGCCTGTCGGCTTCGGGGATTTCGTCTCCACTGTCAAAGTCGAACTGTTCCCCCTCGTCCTCCTCATTGTTGTTGGAATCGTACTTCACCTCGTTCTCTGAGGTTTAAAAGAACATAAATCACGGCGTTAACATACACCAGTACCTTCCTGCACAAAGACAAAAGCCACGGAAGGACGAAGGGGACAGACAGACACACACACGCGGCAGAGACGCTAAGCCGCGCTGCGCTGAAGTTGGCTATTCTACTGGGGAAAATCTGCATCGTTAGAATTTTGCGTGAACGTTTTTTATTTCCTTTCATTGGGTCTCACGACTCGCAGCTGGGAAAGACAATGAAGAGGAAGGGGGAAAGAGCTTTTCACGTCTTAAATACACACGCCAGGGACTCAGACATTAAACGGGAAAACGCAAAGCTGCACAGGGTAGTAAGCCAACGAGGGAGGAGGAACGTCTGACCCAGCGACCGTGTCCCGTCCTGTGATCCATCACGCGGTGCTGCGACACTTAAGTTTTCTACTTTATTTAAGAAAATATTTATTCTGGGAGCTACTGAGACCTGCTGGCTGTGGTCCTGGCACCTCCGGGAGGGTACGACTGGCTGCCCCCTCCCAGGCCCCCTTGCCCCGTGAGACAATCCTCTGACTGCTCAGACCCACAAGCAGCTTCCAAAGATGTGCGAAGGTGGGTTAACACCCCAGGAAAAGAGATTAAAGGAATATTTATTTTTAAGTTCAGAGATAAAAGCTAAGCATCATTTTCCTGGGGCTTTTAAGACCATCTTGGATTATAACACGAAAGCTTAATTCAAGATATGATTTTCTCTTATTTCAAATGAAGCCTGTTTGTTTTTTTAATTCTTTTTATTGTTAAAAAAAAAAAAAAAAAGTCCTTTAAAAAGCACCAGGCTGCAAACAGCTTCACCAACAAGAGGCCATTCATCGCCACATCTTGCTCTGGGTGTCACTGTGGTTTGCAGCTGCTCTGCTGAAGGAGGCACCCCCAAAACAACGGTGCCCCCCCCGGGGCAATACCAGGCCCTCGGCACCCCCCTCCAGGGCCCGCCCACTGCCAGGCCGGTGTGGGCGTTGGCTTTTGTTCCAGCGCCCTGTGGAAGTCACCAGGCATTTGGTGACTGGATTTTCTGCGAATCAACATTAATATGGCAACAGTACTGCTTTCTTCTCCCCTAACACAATTTGCCTTGGAATTTTGCTGTTAATTACAGAAAGGCTTTAGCTGGTGGTGTGGCTTTAAGATCATAAAATGGTTGAGCTTTGCGTTCTGAATACCTGAGCATTTTCTAGCATGATTTAAAAAAAAAAAATCCTAGATCATCCTCTGCACGGATTTGCTCAGTCCTCCCGGGCCAGCCTGATGCGAGGCACTTTACAGACGTGAACTCTGTGAGTCCCGGCACACGCGTGCGGGAGGGCCTGCTCTGGTTCCGTGTTTGCACAGAGGACGGACACGGAGGCCTGGACGCACCACGGCCACCGCTTCAACTCGTGAGGGTTTCACCTGCTGCCCAGAAAGTTTCTAGAGGCGGTGCAGGTTCCTGATAAAAGGTATGGGCTTGGAATAAAGAATTTTCCCACCAAAACACATAATGATGCAGCCGACAGGATGTTATGCAGCCGTTGAAAATGGCAGTTACGAAATACCTATGAAATAAAAACTTTAAAGCAGGACAAAAAATGCACACTCAAAAAAATATGTATATCCAATGACTGCGATGATGTAGAAAACATGATTTAAAAACCCAGAAAAGTGATGCCCCACAACACGGGCACCAGGTGCCAGGTGAGAAGTGAGATTAGTTTCTGCCTCTTCTGTCTTTATTTTCAAGGGCGTTTCTAAGCGGATGCTTTTACTTGATAATGGGGGGATTATAATCAAAATATGACCAAAGCATCAAAAAAAAAAAGCCCCCCGGCCATGGCCCCATCCTTCCTTGTCACAAAAGCTAATTAACTAGGAAGTCACGTGGGACTGCCGCGGTGTCATTTAAACTGTGGCTGCGGCCGTCCGCCAAGGAAACAGAGCTGTGTTCCCCTGCAAGACCCCGCCGAGACCCCGCCGAGACCCCCCAAGCTCCCAGGGTCTTGCCACAGACGCCCAGGAGACTTTTCTGGATGCAACATCACCGGCGTGAACTGTGGGGATTCCCACTTTCTGGCAGCCCCAGTGAGCTCCAGCCAGGGGAAAACCTGCCGGATGCTGGGCCCAGTGGGCGCTGGCCCTGGGATCGCCCGGCCCTTGGGCCCAGCTGTGGCTCTAGGGCAGGCAGAGAGGTCAGGCCGCACCTGCTGACAGGACAGGGGGGGGGCGCCCGCGGGAGCACTCGGCAGGTGCGGACAGCCGTGTGGCTTGGTGGTAGAAGGCTGGCCTCGGGCAAGCTGCGTGTTTTGGTTTCTTTTTTTATAGTAAATGTAGCCTCTAATCCAGGAAGTCCTCCGCTGTTTAACCATGTCCCACCTCTGGTTTGAGCTGGGTAAGGTGTGCACTAAAGGAAGCCGGATGCCAACAGCTGGTGCCCTCCGGCACCACTGGCTCCACCTGCCCGGAGCGTGAGAGGCTCAGCGGGGACGCCCAAGTGCAGGGGCACACGGCGGGTGCAGGGGGGACGCAGCGGGCACAGGCACACGGGGCCCAGGCTTGCAGCACAGCCTCACCTTCCTCCCCCAGAAGCTCTCACCCCAGCCCACACCAGCGGCCAGAGTTTCAAGGTTCCAAAAGCATCGAGTCCCCAGTGGGAGCCTGGGCGCACCTCACGAGTTGAAGTGGTGGCCGTGGTGCGTCCAGGCCTCCGTGTCCGTCCTCTGTGCAAACAACCCTCCAGGGACACGGCTCCCAGGAAGATCCATTACCTTCAGGAGCGGGCAGCAGCGGCGGCTCCCGCTGGTCCATGCTGCGGCCTCCGGGGCCGCCCTCCTCGGCTGTCGGGAGAAGGGCCCTGCAAGACGGAGACCTTGCTCCTCCTCACGTCCCAGGAGGATGGACGCTCACTCCACGCGCACGGGGCTCGCTACGGACAACCCTGTTGAAAGGAAAGGGTTAATCGTCATTAACAGCCACAGTGAGAGAACTCACCACCTATCAGTCGCAGATACTTGTAAATCCCCCTTGAAATAACACTCAGAACAAGACAAAGAGTTCCCAGTGCTGGCTGCACTTCACCTTGAACTGTAGCCAGTGTATTTTGCAACTTGGATTCGCTGATGGGACCCTCCCAGCCCAACGCGGCTGCAACTCCCTGCTCGACTTCCCACCACATCCTAAGGGGAGAAGGCAACACAGAAACGCTTTTCCTTCTTCCTTCAACTAAAACTTTTAGCAGTTTCCACTAAAGCCGTGTTCGGGATTAAGAACCGCTCCCCACATGCCTGGTTTTTTCCTCGTTTCTTGTGCAAACTCCTTGTTTCCCTGCGTGCTAGCAGAAAACCGCGTCCGCACGTAAGCCTGACTCCAGCTGCGTCGCGAAAGGCACTCGGGGACGCGGTGACCTGTTAGCCAACTTCGTTCGACCTGTGCGGAGACCACAGAGCACCTGCCCGGGCCCCCCAGCACCGTCAGATGAGATGCAAACTCTGCGCAGGGAACCTTCCGGCTGCCTCGGCCCCAGCAGCAGGCCCAGGCCCCCAGGTTGAGGACGAACACTCAGCACCATGTGGACAGTGATGGATGGCCGGGTGTGTCACCCGCACACTGGCACCTCCTCCGCCCCGCCAGCCCACGCCCTGGCCCATGGCAGGTTCCAGAGAGCAGCCAGCAGGTGCTGGAGGGCCCTGACCTTGCCTGCCTGCGACACCCCTGGGCTGCACCTTCAGCCCAGGGGATTCTCACCTAACTCACAGGACGGCTTGTCCTGGCACTGTCAGGACAAAGCAAACAAACATTGCTCTCAGCTTCAGATGAGCTGGTAACAGTCTTGCCAAGCCTGTCAGCGGCCTGGACACGGCAGGACAGGACGCAGTGGGATCCTGTCCGCCAACCTCAGGTGCCCTCAGAGGCTCTGGGCCCCTCCCCTTCTCTCAGCCCCTCCCTCCTCTCACCTGGGCAGCCTCCCCTGAGCACCTGGCCTGCACTACTCTGCGTCTTGCTGGCTCAGGTCCTAGGGTCCGTGCTGTCTCGCAGCAGGCACACAGGCAGCTCAGGTGTGCGCCTTTGTTAGTCACAACCCCAGGGAGTGGGTCCTGTCATTATTTTCAAATGAAGAAGCTACACTGGGAAGATGTAGGACAATCACCAGGGCTACACCTGAGGGCAGGAGTCTGGCATCAGAGCCGGGAGCCCAGACCAGGAATCAGGCTCTTCCACCTGAAGCCGGGAGACCCGGCAAGTTCCGTCATCTCTGCCTGGAACGTGCGCACAGTGGCGGCATCTCTCGGGAGCTGTGGCCAGGTGGACGGTCTCGGCCACGAGAACAGCACCCAGCGCAGCGTCCACCGTGGCCACGGTCACCACGCCCAGCACGGCCAGGGCCTCCATGCAAGGGACGCTCAGTGACGCCAAGAGAAGGGGCAGAGGCCTTGTCCTCTCAGAGAAAACTGTGGCTCGGTCCCCGTTTCAGACAGACGTGCTCAGACAAGGGCCGTCAACGTGGGGACGACGCTCGCGGAAGGAACCTCAGAGAGAAGGCGCAGCCTCCTCGGCGTCAATGGTCCAATCCCGTGGGAATGCGGACGACCCCGGCACCAAAACGGAAAATGACAGTTCCAGCCGCAGTCGGCGGATCCGCAGCCAGCGCGCTGCAGAGCCGCATAGGTTCCACGAAGAAATAATCGCGTCCTGGCCCAGAGCAGGCCCCGTGGGGTGCACGCCGCAGCGTGGGGGGAGCCAGGCGGGGGCTGACCCCCAGAGGCACAGGGCGGGCGGGTGGGTGTGGGGAGGCTGCAGGAAGGAGCGGGCAGGCCCAGGAGATCCTGGCGGCCTGGGAAGAGGGAAGAGGACACTTTCCACTGCTACGTCATCTCCCAGCAAAGAAAATAAAAAACGCTGGAACACATATTCAGGGATCCTTTAAGAGTTCAGGTTAATTTCGCCTTTGGATGAATATTGCAGCCGGGAGACTCCATCACACACAGCAGTGCTGCTGGAGGAGCGGCCGAAGCCGGTGGGAGACGGACCCCGACAGTCGGAGGCTGGCATCAGCTCGTCCAGCCTGGTGCACCGAGACCTCCGGGAGCAGGACAGATGAGCACCATCAGCAAACGCCCTCGGACTCTGCAGCCTCGAGGGAACCTATGACAGGGAGAGGCAGCTGTCCTGCACCCCGCGGGCTCTCTCCACGGTCCCGTTCCACGGCGGTGCTGCTTCCCTTTCTCAGCATCTGGCGAAACTGAGTTCAAAGGGATTTAATTACTGGGTCAACGTTAGTAAGTACCGGAGCTCGGAGCAGCCAGAGGTGTTCCTGGGCTTTCGAGCAAAGCAAAACTTCCCTACTGCGCTCACTCTGTGCAACCTCCGTACACACACCGGCTGTGACGTCAGCCGGCAGCCAGGGCCAAAAGCAGATATCCTTCCTGCCAGCAGACAGAGCCGGTCGCATTCCTGCCTGGGATCCGTTCAGGGCCACGTCCAGACACACCAGCGCGTCCTGTCCGACACCACAGGGCTTTCCTGTCGTAACAGGATTCTGCTTCTTCAAGTCTCATTGTTTACGCATTTTCGGTTTTTTAAACACGTCGCATGACTCTCATTAATGCTATTTGTTTCTCTACTTCAAATGTATAAAAATAGAGTCACACCGATCTCTCATTTTCCCTCTGATAATATGAGGACGAAATACAAGACAAACAAGCCCAAGCTCTACTCCGACGCCCGCTCTGTTTCAATCGCAGCGGCCAGCGCTCACGCAGCTCCCACCGGGCCTTGGGCGTGTCGGCTCCACTGAATCCAACCCCAACGCCGCAGACCCAGCGCTGGCCCTGTGCGGATGAGGACGCCGCGGCTAGACCACAGCGAGCTCGTGGTTCGTGGCTGGTAAGTGTCCTCACCGGGAGACACGCGCATCAGGCAGGTGACGGACGCTCTGGAGCTCTGTCCTCTTAAAATTGGTGCTCGTGCAAAACTGAGGAGGAAGCTTGCTACGGGCGGACACGGAAACCGTGACGCTGTGACTCTGTTTCTGTTCTTGGCAGAGGCTGAGTCTCAGTTGACAGACACCTGTGCATGACCCCTCCCTGCAGCCCGCTCACCCCCACGGATGTGCTCTGAGATCCAAGCTCAAAGGCTCAGAGGAGTCTGCACCCCTGGACCATGCAGGCAACGGCAGATGGCCCCACTCCCTCCAGTCCAGGTGGCTCTAGAACCCCGTCTTGTCTGTCCAGCCATCCAGTGGCATCATCCTGGGTGTCAGCCGCCTCTCCCGTTGCACCCTCTGGAGTCTACAGGCTGCATTTCCGGTGGAGGGCTAGGCAGGAGCTCGTCCTGCTGTGTCGCAGGGGACGCTGACCCTGGGGGCACGGCCCGAGGCGAGACTCCACGTTGGAAGCACACTCCTCCCACCGGCAACATGAGATAATACCAGCCTGGGCTGCAGGGCTTTGTTTTCATCATTGCTGTCATTTTCCAATTTCAGCATCTTAATGAAAGATTTCATTGTGCATTTGGACTGTGGTTTTAAACAAAAAGATGACACAGTCAAAGGAGGAGCCCAGAGGCCCTGAGCCCTGGAGGACGGTGTCGTGGGGTGTGCTTGGACAGCCCCGCTCCCCACAACTCCTCACAGAGCACCACGTGGCCGCCTGGCTCCCCGCGTCACAGTTCCCGCCATTCTCACTGAGTACCTGCATCGTCACAGCATCTTTCGCCGTCCAGGGGGACGCGGAGGGCTGGGAAGGACCCCAGCCTCCGTGGATGGGAGACAGACTGCTGGCCAAGGTCCTGTGTCCTGAGCAGACCTGTGAGAGGGAGCAGAGGGCGGGAGCCTGGCCACGGAGCCCCTCCGTCCAGACTGCGCTCCGGCCCGCTTGTCCCAGTGAGGCAGCGCGGGAGCTGTCTGTGCCTCTGCACTCTCAGCCTCTCAGCCGCAGAGCTGAGGCGAGGAGACCTGCGGGCTGCCAGGGGCCTAAGTGACTCAGTTCCCGTGAAGTGACCGGGCAGGGCCGGCAGGGAGCACCGCTTGGTTTCATTTGCCCGAGGTAGCACAGGGGCCTCGCGCCTCCTGGACCTCGTGGGGTCCCGACACCTGCCCCTCCAGCCTCAACCGTCCGGCAGAGGTGAGGAGCGGCGAGCTGAGCCACCCATGTCTCCAGGCCACACCACGGACTGAGCCGTGCCCTGCAGGCTCGGAGCGTCAGTGTGGCCCACGTGGCCACTGAGACTCAGGGCCCCTGCCCTCCACCTCCCACCCGAGGGAGGGCGGTCCCAGGGCACAGGACCCAGGCAGGCACCTGGGCACAGGGGCTGGGTGCTGAGTGATCGGTGTCTGACGTGCCGTGGAGCCGTGGGGATGGACTTTGCATCCAGGGAGCGGCTCTTCCGGGCAAGCTCGGCTGTGTCCAGGCTCCAGCCCGGAGCTGCTGGCAGAGAACTACCGCAGTGACCGCACATGCTGGAAAGCATAAATCTCTCCTCCTTGCTGCGACTACCTATGATTAGTTTTCCAAATATTTTGTCTGGCAAAATGCTCCACCTTTCATTCCTTCCTATTAGATCACGGAGAGACATGCGTGTCTAAACGCTACTCCAGGAGCGCAGGGCCTGCCCCGTCCGCACCGGCTCCCTGAGGCTTTGCTGCACCTTCTTGCTCCACAGACAGACCCTGCGTTCGGGACCATAAATGGAGAACCGTGTCCCCACACCATCCTTGGAACCTGACTGCGTGAATTCAGACTTCAGCTCCAAGTGGAAAGTGCCCTATTCTCCGTAACACAGGACAAGGGTGTCCTGAGGGGGGAGTTCCCTTCCACAGGCTCTGCAAGAAGTGCCTCTGCGGGCTGAGTGTGCAAAGCCCACGCAAGCGACGGGAGGGAGGCCGCAGCTTCTGCAGCCTGCAGGCGGCAGCTGGACACGGCGCAGAGAGGCTAGTGTGGGCCACTTCCCACGGAGCTGCGGAGCCGGAGGACAAAGCGTGAATCAACTTTCTTATCACTTCTGCAGGAAAGGGCTGCCCAGCGCCAGGAGCCAGCTGGCCGGGCCCACACGGCGCCCACAGCAGCATGCCCTGGTTGGAGCCACCGACCCCGCCAGGCTCAGACCTGCACACACCGGGAGGAAACAGACCCGCCAAATTCCTTCCGTCCTAGCTCAGTGCTTCTCACACTGCGTCTCTGAGACAGGATCATCACTAGCTCTGGCAGCCCCGGGGCTGTGTCTACACTGGCCCACACAGGTGTCCTATCGGACGACTCCATTAACACCCTGCATTTTCAAGCCGCTTTAGAGCTGCCGTTGCCGCAAAGCGGAGCACGGCGGGGTGAGGTCCTGCAGCCCTGACCGCCTATGTCCGTGCAAAGACCGAAGCCTTTGACCCGCACCTTGAAGCTTCCACTCAAATGTGCCCTGAATACTGCTTCGGCCACGTTCCTTAAATAGAAAATCAGAAGCCATGCTGAATTCACTACTCTATTTCCTTTCAGGAAAAAAATAAAGCAAATAATAGAATAACACAGTAAGTGCGCAGGGCACATTTTTATCAAAATACAATTCCTTGGCCTCTCTTGTAGAGTCAGCTGTTACTTGTCCACGCTAATGAGAGACAGAAGTTTGAAAAGCGTGCATATATTTGAAGTTTTCTTTTTGGTATCTATGTTTCAAAGGGAATGTCCACACTGCTTTCTTAAAAGAATAAAAATGACATCCAAGAGTAGGGTTCTGCCTCCCAACATCTGGGCCGTACGCCACCGGCCCATGGCAGGAACAAAGAGCTCGGCCCCGCACGTGAAGTGAAGCCCAAGACCTGGCGGACCGTGGCGCACCCGCCTTACACGCTGCCTTTGCCGTCCGTAGTTACCAACGCAGAGAGCGCATCCGCGTACCGCAACCGTTTCTTCTGTTTTCTTCACAAACTCCCCAGCTCCAGAGACCCAAGTGCCTAACTGTCGCCGAGATTTTGGAGCCTCGAATGGGCGGAGCAGGACACCAGCACCTTTGCCCAGGCTGCCTCCGCCACGCCTGCCTCCACGTGGGTGCCTCACGAGACTGCCACGCTCCTGCCGGCCCCGCGCCGGCCACCGCACATCAGAAGATGACTCACGGGAGAGGAGATAAACCGTAAACCTACAACAATTTTTTAAGTATTTTACAGTATCTTTTTCACACTGCTTAATAAAAAGTATATAAAATATCAATGCCCCGCAGGTAGCACTCTCCACTAGCAGGTAGGTGCACAGTACTCCGACGACAAAGCAAAGCAGGAAATGGCAATAATGGAAGGAAAAGAAGAACACTGGCCCTGTTAAAAATGGTCCTTTTTTTTTTTTTGGACGGCTGGTCTTGCTCTGTTGTCCTGGCTAGAGTGCAGTGGTGTCATCATAGCTCACTGCAACCTCCAACTCCTGGGCTCAAATGATCCTCTGATTCTCCTGCCTCAGACTCCACAGAAGCTGGGACTACAGGCTCGCGCCACCACACCCGGCTAGTTTTTCTATCTTTAGTAGAGACGGGGTCTCGCTCTTGCTCGGACTGGTCTCGAGCTCCTGAGCTGTAGCGATCCTCCCGCCTCGGCCTCCCAGAGTGCTGGGATTACGGGCCTGAGCCACAGCACCTGGCCTAAAAACGGTCATTTGTATAATCAACATCTTGCTAATTTACACACAAAAAAACAAAGAAAAAAAAGGAGCACAAACAAATTTCCAGGCCTGGAAACCTTGAAAAGGCTGAACCAGAGTCTGGAAGCAGGTGTGTGCTGGCCGGGGCTGGCAGCGGGGCCCCCCACGTCCCATAGGTAGCCCTGCCTCTCTCCAGATGGACCTGGGGCCGTGGCCCCTCCCAGCTCAGATGGGACCCCGGGGCCATCCCCACCAAGCAGCCACACCTTGCTCGCCCACCCCGCACCTGCCCGCAGACCACGGGCGCAGCCATCCGCTCTGGTAGGGACTCAGCTCTTGGACCCTTGTCACTTCACCTGGACCTCAACAGCCCTCCCCACTGCAAAGGTCCCTAGAACTTTCTCCTCGCTCTTCCAAAATGACACTCCCAGAAGGCCTGGGTATGAGAGAGAGCTGTCATTCCAGCTCATAGATGATTGACAGCTCTGCTTCCCTTTTGCCTTATTTCAGGACACTTACCTTTCTACCCAGGCAAACCACACATAACGTCTGACTGAGACATCAATCTGCTCTGAATATCTCTAATCCAAATTGTTCATTGTATCCTCTCTGATGTGCATCGCGCAATAAAAGAACCATCCATCATACAACCGGGGTTTCTTATTTTTTATTATGTTGTTTTCACACTGTCATTTACAGAATACAGCCACAATTGCTGCATTTACATTTTGCTCTAATTTATGCCAAATATTTTAAGTTCGGGGAGCATTTTCGTATATAATGCCTTCTATCGATCACATAAGGAGCAAACTCAAGTCCTGTGGAGATGAAGGGACTCACGCACCCACCCTCAGGCCCTAACGCCATGGTGCCTTCCCCAAGAGTTTCCTTCCAAATTCACCACAAAAAAAAACTGCAAGGAAAACACGGCATCTCGAAAAACCCCCATGAAAATGTGGTGAATCCAGAAGGTCAAGCATCAACTTTGAAAAGATAAAAATGCCATTTTGAATAACCGAATTTTATGTCATCTCTGACTACCTACAACTCCTAATCACTTGTGAAATAGCACCTTATACAAACGACTTCTCTAACTGGCAGGAAATAAGGAGCATCCTGACTGGGAAGTTGTCGTGTGTGTAACTGGGAGGTGGCCACTAAGCCCACTGGAATCAATGCTGTTAGAGACAGAGGCAAGAATATCCTTAAAAATATGCAAAGCGTAAACCTCAATTATCACGTTTCTTTTCTGATGAAAGTTGTTTTCTATGAAACGGGATGTTCAAAATACATTTTTAACAATACGTGGGCAACACAAATGCTGTTGCATCTTGCGTGGCTACCTGTCCTGCACAGAACCTAGAATACTGACAGCCACATGACCGCTCTGGGGCTCAAACACAGAAAGGAATAAAAGCCCACTGCGATCCCTTCCCAGTGAAGGAGAGTTTTCACCCACAGCAAAACTTAGCTTTGAAATGAACATTAGGTTGCAACAGTGTATCCGCAGCTTTGGGAACCTTACAGAAGGCCCACACGCTCCGACCTTCACATCCTACTTTCACACCGGAACCTTAGGGTCCCACAGCGGGGAAGCACCTGCCCACGACCGCAACCCTCAGGGGAAGACGCAGGTTTTCTTTACAACAGTAAATATCTTCATCCTAAAGTGGACCCAGTCCTTTGGCCTTTATAGGAAACTATAAATGACTGCCCTGTTCCCCACTTAGACACCTCAGCTCACTCCTCAGACTGTCAGCCCCTGCAGGTTCGCCTGAGCCTGGGGGTCCCTCCTGCACGCTGACGCCCCAGGGAGCCCCCAGGGAGCCCTGGCCCGTTCCTGTTGTGGGGGGCTGGCACCCCTGACGTTGGGGCTGCTCCTGGGGACTCAGCCCCTCCCCTGCACCGCCTGCCCCCGGGGGGCAGGGCACCCCCTGACGCTGGCGGCTGCTCCTGGGGAATCAGCCCCTCCCCTGCAACGCCTGTCCCCGGGGGGCAGGGCACCCCAGACCCTGGGGGCTGCTCGCTCTGCGATCAGAGCCCGGGGACTGGGACACCCGGCCGTCCCGCGCGGTCCCGCAACCCTCAGGCCGGGACTTAGCTATTTGGGGCGAACTGGGCAGAAGTGCAACTTTTAAAGGAAACCAGCAACCCCGCGAGTGGACCCTCGGCCCGCACTCACCGTGGGCAGCCTGGACGCGGCCCGCCGTCCCCGTGTCCCGCGCCGTCCCCGCGGCCTGCACCCACCGTCCGTCCCGCGCCCCCCGCTATCCCCGGGCCCCTCGCCCACCGTCCGTCCCGCGTCCCCCGGCCGACCCCCGACAGGGATGCGCCGGGCCCCGCCCGCGCTGGGCGGCAGGCTCCACCCACCGTGCTGTGACTGGCGGGCCCGGGACATGCCGAGCGCCCATTGGCCGTCGCGCCTGCCAGTTTCTCGGCCGCGCCCCGCCCCCGCGCCAGCGCATTCCTGCGGGGCCACGTGGCCGCCCGCGCCCCTCCCCGGCCCAACGCCCCGCCGACACCGCACCCTGGGGAGGGGGCGCGGCGGACACCCCTGCCCCGGAGCACCCGCCCCTCCCCGCCGACCCCTCCGGCCGCGCGCCCTTGCGGAGGGGCGGCTGCCAGCCCTCCCTGCGCCCAGCATCTGCGCCCTCCCCGCTGGCTGCGCTCGCTCCGGGAGGGGGCTGAGGAGACACCCTCCCCCAGGGCCTCCCCTCTCCCAGGGGATCCCCCTCCCGGGACATTCCCCCTCCCTAAGGCATCCCCTCCCCCACATCCCCCCCAGAGGATCCTCCTCCCCACGGTATCCCCTCCCCCCACATCCCCACCCCAGGGGATCCTCCTCCCCAGGGGATCCCCTCCCCCCACATCCTGACCCTAGGACATCCCCTCCCCCATACCATCCCCCTCCATGCAGACACCCCCCCCCCAGGCCCCTCCTGGCTTCACCTGGTTCCCAGGCAGTGTTTAAAGCTGCTGCTTCCTCCCCTTCCTGGGACCTTCCCGCTGTCAATGGGGCCTGGGGCCTGCAGCCCAGGGCTGGATGGCCTTGTGGGCTGCAGGCGCCCTCACTGTCAGCAGAGCCCACGGGCTTAGAAGTATCTGCACAGCTTCCATCTGCTCAGAAATGACCTGGGGTACCTCATACGCAAGAATGGCCCCTTCTGGGCTGTTGGGATTGAGCTTTTATTTATTTTATAATTTTGAAATTATATATTGATATAATTGATATAATTATTGATATAATTAATGCTAAAGTAAGAAACGTGAAACAAAAACTTTTTTTTTTTTTTTACCAAAATGACAAGCGAAGAATGTTATCTGTTACCTGGCCAGCTCATTTAACAACAGTGTTCACAGATGCTACATTCCTATGCCAGGCTCCTTTTGGAGCCTGAAGCTCCAAATCACAGAAGTAATTCAATGTCAGCACTTTAGAACTGTCAGACTTCTTAGAGATTTCTAGTCCCGCTCACGCGTTTGATGGAATAAAGAGCTGTTTGGCACAGCAGGTGGCACAGAATTAATGTGACATGAAGTGACCACAGAGCTCATTTGCTCTGCAATGCATGCTTTTCTTTCCTTGCAAGTTCTGAGTATCGGTAAAAATCACTGCTGACATATAAAGACTACAGCGGTGGAAAAACAAATAGTAGGTAAGGTGCTATGTTAGTAACGTTTATTGTAAGCACTTACATTTATGGAAACGGACTGAGTTATTTTTAAGTTCTATTTCAGACCTAAGTTGACACTGTGCAGATACCAGAGCATGAAGCCATTGAGAAAGATGTTCCCTCCCAGCAAAAATAGTACCGTGCGTGTCATGAACAACGGGTTGTATCAGTGGCTACAGGTGCTCACGGGCCCAGGGAGGCAGCTGGGCTGGACCACAGGGAAATGCCTCCAGTGGGGCAGGGCAGAAGGCTCGCTGATTTGGAGCGTAAACCCCGTCTACTGTCTTCTGGTGTTGCCCACAGATATATCCCCATTTTTGTAGGCCCCGATAAGGAAACATTGGGATTTTCCAACCTGATTCCCTCTCTAATCCATGGGATGCTCAGAAAAGTTAGGTTTAACTTTCAAACATTTTAGGGACTTTGTGGTTTTCTTCTTATCAACTCAAGTTTAATTCTGCTGTGGCCTTGGAACATAATCTACTTGACTTCAATCGTTTACCATTTGTAAGGACTTGCTGGATGGCCGAACACTGTCCATTTTAGTAAATGTTCCCTGTGCACTTGAAAAGAACGTTCTCTGTGTGCATTTATGTACTGACCCTTCTTTGTCATTTAGGTCTTGTCTGTTGCTGATTCTTTAAATCTGTTTGTCCCATCAGATCCTGAGAATGACGTACTAAAATCTTCTGTCCAGCACTGCACTGCAGCGACGAACCAGTGTTACATGGTAAGAAAAAAGGGTGAAGACTGAGGGAAGGACTGATCATTTCACAGTGAGATTACAGAGGTTCAAGACCCAAAATAATCTATAAATAAACTATTAGGATTAAAATGGAATTTAGGAATTTGAGACAGATCATAGACTTAAATGTAAAAGTTTAAACTATACAGTTTCTAGAAGAAAATTTATGAAAAGTTCTTATTGATCTCCAGGTAGGACACAAAATGCACTAACCAAGCACTTAAATGATTAAACGGTCTTCATGAAATGTAATATTTCTGCTCCTCTCGTGACATCATTCAGAAAACGAAAAGGCAAGCCGCTGGCCGGGAGGAGACACTGTCCATCCGTGTTCCGGCAGAGGACCTGTGTCTCCGTCGTTTTGTGCTGCTAGAATGAATACCTGAGGCTGGGTAACCTACCCGGAACAGAAACGTCTTTCTAGAGTTCTGGGGCTCAGAAGGCCTACACCAAGGGGCTGCCTCCGACCAGGGCTCTCTGGCTGTTCCAGGTGGTGGGACATGGAGGAGGGGGGCGGCAGGTGCACAGGGAGGTTGGCTCGTGTCCTTTTGTAAGGAGTTCCGGAGGACAGAGTCCACACCCCCCAGACACCTCCCACTGGGCCCAACCTCCCAACACTCTGAGGCTCAGGTTTCCAACACGTGAATTTTGGGGGACACATTCACACCACAGCACCAGGGCCTGCCCGTCCCTCCCACACCACGTGAGGACATGGAGTTCAAGGCGCCTCTCGGAAGCAGAGAACTCGCCCTGCCCAGACGCGGACCCTGCAGCACCTTGGCCTTGGACTCCCAGCCTCCAGAACTGTGGGACATAAACTTCTGTCGTTTAGGAGCTACTCAGTTTATGGTACTTTTTATAGCAGCAGGAACAGATTAAGACAGTTTATATATCAATGAAACGGGTTTTAATAGCTGGGCTTACTGACACTTTTTTTTTTTTAAATAATGATTTTCATTATTAATTGGACATAAAATATCCCCTTATTAATTGCAAATAATATAAAGTGTAAGACCCGAGCACATTGTAGGAGGTTTGTTCCCTAGTTAAGACATTGGGTAAGAACGGGAATGACAGGGACACCCTCGCTGGCGCTGGGTCCCCTCTCTACCCCAGAGACGCCTCATGGCCCGTGCAGAGGCTGTCATCAACAGGCCTAAGTGACAGCTGTGGGGGCCTCAGACAGTGTGGGATCCTCACGCAGCAGAGGCCCCAGACAAGCGCCAAGGCCGGGCTCCCGCTGGGCCGCCCAGAGCCTCAGAGCCTCGGAGCCCAGTGACCTGGGGACATGGACGTCGGGGGCATGGCCGCGCTGGCCTCGTCCAGGCCTCTGGGCCTCCCGGCACTTCACAGGCTGGGCAGGTGGGACGGGCTGGATGAGCTTGGAGCAGGAGGTGCGGACGCTGCCCACCGGCCCTGGCACCCCAAGGCCCAGCTGCCTCCTCCGCAGGCGTCCCCTGGTCAGTGGAGGGACAGGCCCCTCGGCCCTGTGAGCGCCTGTTGGCTCAGGACTCACGGGGAGCGCGGCCTGGGGCCCATCACCGTCGCCCTGCAGGAGACAGATGGCTGCAGACAGGACAACCATGGCCACACCTGGGGAAGCGCAGGGAGTCCTGGGCAAGCTGATCCACACACTGTCCATTTCCTGGAGTGGGTCGTTTCCACTCACTGACCGGCGTTTCTTTACAGGGCTCGACGATGAAACAGGAACAACCTGTAGTAATATTAACACCCAGTACCGGGCAGGCCGGCTTCCGAGGGGGGCACACCTCGGTCCAGGGAGCCAGAGCAGACTGCTGGGACAGAGGGGTGCTCACGCCCGCGGCGGTGGCTCCTCAAGGCACACTTCAGTGACGTGTGGCTCACCGCGTGTCAGGACACCTCACAGAGTGGTGACAGTGAACAGTGTCGTGGGCAGGCTGCCACGGCGCTGCCGTCCCTCCCCGCGGCAGGTGGCCCGCTCTGGGTCAAGTGACCGAGACAGGCGGCGCATCCTTCTCTGGTCCCCACAGCTGCGGTGCTCATGGCAGGGCAAGTCGTGTGCTCATACACAAGTGGAACTCGGCTCTGGAATCAGACAGTTACAATGGCTTCCCCTGCAGGACCTTCGGACACCGCGCAGGGCGTGGACAAGCGTGGCTGCCCGAGGCCATTCCGCGAATCCGTGACCTACAGATGCCAGCACGCGGCCTCCCCAATAAACGCCCCTTGAGGAACGTTTTGCTCGCAGAAGCCGCCTCTCTCCGGCTCCGCTCCCTGCAGGCTTCCCACTGGTGCTGATGCTGACCGCTGCACCCCCACCTCTGGGGCACTGTCCCCAACCTCAGGCTGAATGGAGAATGGAGGAGGGGCCTAACGGGAGTGTCTGGGACGTGGGGGTGGATCCCTCACAGACAGGTTAGTGCCTTCCTGCGGGGAGAGCTCTGCTCTGTCATTCTTGTGAGCTGCTGGTTCTAGGAGCCTGGCGCCTCCCCTCTCTCCTCCTCCCTCTCTTGCCCTGTGGTCTCTGCACACACCTGCTCCTCCACCTTCCACCCCCCCTCACGAGAAGCCGGTGCCAGCACCGTGCTTCCTGCACCGTCTGCAGAACCACGAGCCAGATAGGTCTCTTTTCTCTACACATTTCCCAGCCTCAGGCATCCTTCGTAGCAACGCAAATGGACCAAGACACCCATGTTGGGAAAATGTCGATGGAAAAATCAACGGGTCACGGGGAAAACGGGCTTCAAAGATGGGGAAGTGGGACGCAGATAAATCCCACCACATTCACCCTCCTTAGGCTAAGTGTGACCTTCCTTCTGTCCAGCTAAGGGACAGTCTAGTCTGAGGAATGGGAGCCCGAGTACTGGTGCCCAACACCGAGATTCCACAGAAGGCTCGGCGACCGCAGGGTCCTGCCGTCCTGCCCAGAGAATCTACCGCCGATTCTTTGGCCCAAACAAGCATTGACCTTCTCAGCACAAACCCTCACTGGAGTGTGCCTCCGGGTGGGCGCACCCAGCCCAGCTCTGGCCAGCTGCTGCAGCAATGCGCGGTGGTGCGTGGAAGGCGCTCGGTCGTTAAGAGGCTGTGGGAAGAGGCTGGGTCGTGCCCACATGCCAGGCACAGGCCGCAGCCCTCCTGCCGCCCTCTGGGCTGCCCCGCTGAAACACCTGCTTCCCGCCCTGCCCATCCTGCCCAGGGAAGGAGGGCAGGGGAAGGAGAGGGAGGGGCAGAGATAAGAAGGGAAGAGGAGGCTGGAGGCAGGGGGCACTGCCACTGGGCTCTGTCCGAGGGAGCCCCAGGAATCTGCGGGGGAGAAGGAGGCATTGTTCCAGGAGGGAAACAGCGACCCTTTTGTTTCCAGAGCCAGCGACAACTAAGCCTGTCTTCTCCCTTCGCCCAATCTCAATCGGGCGGGTGGGGGAGCGAAGGGGGAGAACTCTGAGAAGCAAACTCAGCTCTCCAAGGGGCCAGGAGCTGGGCAGTGGGGGAGGAAGGGCGGTGAGGCTTCCCCTGCAGGCGTCCTCTCCTCCTCCTCCTCCTCCTCCTTGCAGGCAGCCCCTGGCCTCCTGGGCCCGCTCCCCACCCTGTGGATTCAGAGACCCGGTGCTGGATGGGTCATGCCACTGGGAAGCAGAGGGAGGGGAACTTCCTGCCCGGGTGGGGCCTGCCCAGGACGCACTTTAGGCCTTGGTGCCTCGAGTGTGAGGAGTGGTCAGTGCAGCGGGACAGGAAGGCAGACAGGCCACAACTGGGGAGCACTGAGAGAGGACGCCCCGCACCCCACACGGGCAGGTGTAGATGAGTCTCTGTTTTTCCGACGCACAGGCGTGAAGTTCCCTGATGCTCATGGCTGAGACATTTAAACCCCAGTTATACTGAATAGCGAGCACGCCTAAAACCTGCCGCCACCAGCCAGCTTCCCGGGAAGAGCAGAGATGACAGGTGGGCTGTGCGTGGGTCACTGAGGGTGCAGGGATTCCTGAGGCACGAGGTCACTGTGTCCCAGGGGAAAGGAGATGGGAACCCAAAGAGAGAGGCTGGGGAATGCTAATGATGTGACTTTATCTAGAAAGATGAGGCTGCAGGGGTGAAGCACTGTGAGCCCCTCCTCCGTCTGCAGCAAACCAACAGGTAGCTCCTTGCCTAGCCCGGAGGGACAGCGCCTTCCCTGCCCAAGGCTGTCTGTCCCTGTGACACCCAGCCCAGCCTCCAGTCTGTCTTTCTTTCAATACAGAAGAGGTACCCAGGCTGCGAAGGCCATTCAGACCCGACTCCACCCGTCCAGAGCTATGTCACCAAGTGCGGTGGTGCTCCCCTCTGTACTGGGAACATTCACACCTCTGGCCCCTCCTCCAGCTGGTGCTCCCCTCTGTACTGGGATCCAGTCACAGCTCTGGTCCCTCTTCCAGCTGGGCTCCCCTCTGTACTGGGATCCAGTCACAGCTCTGGTCCCTCCTCCAGCTGGGCTCCCCTCTGTACTGGGAACATTCACAGCTCTGTGTCCCTCCTCCAGCTGGTGCTCCCCTCTGTACTGGGATTTCCAGCAGTTCTGGTTGTCATCTTCCAGTTTTATTTTGCTTTTTTCCTAAAGGCTTTTACCTACAGCCTCCCTCAGAGGACTCTCCTTGGCCTTGGGGACACTTTTCCCAGGTGCACCCAGCTTTCAGTGTATTTAGCTTTTCTGTCACATCCATAATAAAATGTTAACTTTTTCCAATTTTTACCTAATTGTCCTCAAATTTAAATTCTGCCAGAATAAAAATATTTAACAAACAGACCAGCAAGTAGCTGTTCTCGAAACCCAGCGCACCAGCCTTTCTGCTCCAAGGCTGGCCACCGCCGAGGAGGCCCAGCCAAGAGTTAAAGCTCTCGTACAAAGACTGGGACTCAAGCCTATTTTTACCACGCTGCTGTTTTAATCCCTTTTCCTATTTCCTTCCCACAGAAAGCCTGGACGAGACTGCTGTGTGGCGGAAGATGGACAATACTAACAAAGTGTTTTGAGCAGGGGAAATGGTACTGTTGCTAAAACCGCCTGAGCATTTCCTCTTCTGAAAACAGACAGGGTATCTTAACTGACAGGACAGTTAAGTAGCATTTATGAGAAGCAACATCCTATTGTAATTAAATGTGCATCGGGCTAAAAATAAAAGAGATACGCAAGTCTTAACTCTTGATGCTGCAACTAGCAGGATAACTGTGGATAAATCACTCAACTCCTTAGGGCTGCGTGCCGGGACCCAGGACACTGACCTGAGTGTCCCACAGACGGAGCCTGCTGTGCGGTGTCTTTGACCTTCACCCACACACGGCTCCACACTCAGAAGGCCAGTTTCTAACCCCGCATCATGTCAGCGTAGCCTGAGAACTCACGACACAGTCCACACATGCGGTGTGACCTACAGCTGGTGCACAGGAAATGGGGAGTAACGGGAGTGCCCCCGCGCCCACCCGCCTGCCCGCTCAAGAAACAGAGTGTAACATATTTCCAATATCCCCATCCGCATCCCTTCTTCCTCCCCAGTGGTGATGGGAAAACCCTGGATCTTGGGTTTATCGGTCCCTTGCCTTAGTTAACTGCTTTCATCCCCCACCCGCCGGCCCCACGCCATGTCTGTCTCTCTCACATATGTTCAGATTTGCATGTTCACGGTGCCTGATACAGCTGGTGTCATACTACATGTATTTTCCTGAAAATTTCTTTGTTACTCAACACATAAATTCCTTCATTTTTACTGTAATTAAATCTCAAATATACAAAGAATTACTTACGCATCCTCCAGGTGATGGAGAATACACTAAGGGGTTTTATTAAAATTAATGGGGTTTGACTTTTACCCAATGCCTTTTCTGCAGTTACCGAATAAACTTACACTTTTTCTACGTTAGGTGGTAGTGCGGAGATTCAAAGTAACAGATTTTCTAAAGAATTGCTGGATTCAGCTAGGCACGGTGGCTCAGGACTGTAGTCCCAGCACTGTGGGAGGCTGAGGTGGGAGGATCCCTTGAGCCCAGGAGTTCGAGGCTGCAGTGAGCTACGATGACACCACGGCACTCTGCCCAGGGTGACAGAGCCAGACTCTGTCTCAAAAAAAAAAAAAAAAAAAGTGCTGGATTGGTTGGCTAATTTTTTGAAAGATTTTTGTGTCATCTGTGTTCATAAGTGAGATTTTTGCCATTTCCTAGTCTCATACCGTCCTCATCGAGCTCAAACCGAACTGGCAGGCTGAATTCTCGATACTCTCTGGAAGCGTCTGTTTAAATTTTAAATTCTCTCCTCCTTGCATTTTTGATAGAACCAGCCCAGAAAACCACTGGAACTTACATTTTCTTGCTGGGAGAATGTTATTTTGTCAGCTTTTAAGAACGGTGGTTGGACTTTCAAGTCTTCCCAGCTCTCTCCCGTCAGTACCAGCAAGTCACGTTTTTGCAGGAATTTGTTCACTGATTCTAAAATGTGAAATTTCTTACCACAGAGTTGCTTACGACACTATCACGTCATTGTTCTGATCTCTGCTGCCTGTGCAGACGCCTGTATTGGTTTTCTGCTGTCCCCGTAACACATCACCACAAGCCGAGTCTCAGCGCAAACTCACCGCCTTGCAGCTCTGCAGGCCGGAGTCCAGCACGTTCTCCCAGCTGGCAGGACCTCGCTGGGGGCCCCGGGGAGGGTCCCCTCTCTCCACACTCTGGCTGGAGGCCCCTCCCTCAAGCTTCACCCAGGTGGGTGGAGTCCTCACCCTGTCACCTGACCCTGGACTGTCCTGCCTCCCCCTTCCCCTTCCAGACTCTGGGGAACGCACTGGACTCAGGAGCAGCCCAGGCTGCGCCTCCCCCAGGTCCTCACCACAGTCGCACCTGCCCTGGCCCTCCTGCCGCCAATGCCGCGCTTGCAGGGCCGCGGGCTGTGCCTGGACACGCAGGGACACCGTGCCGCCGTGCCCGAGAGCACTCACCTGCGCCTTCTCTCTTTTCCCTTTGATTTGTTTTTGCCAGAAGTTTCCAAGAAGTTTTTAGTCTTTTCAAAATCTATTTTGTAATCTGTCGCCCTGGTATTACTGTCATCTTCTGCTTTTTTAATTTCTGGCCTTGTTTTAATTTTCTCCCTTCTATTTACTTTCGGTTGGTTCTGTTATTCAATTTCCAATTTCTTAAGTTGTACACTCCATACTTTTTAGCCATTTTTTTCTTCGCATTTTTTAGTTGACAAAAATTATATATATATTAAAATCTCATTGTACATGCTTTCATTTTTTATCTGCATACATTTGTTAGACACACACAGTATATACATTTTGTGTCTGTGTAGAGCTGCGACACTTTCAGAGAGTCCATGGAGACGGCAACAGTGTAACCTTCCGCAGGCTGAGTCAACAGGACGCACCCATGGGTTCGACACCGTTTGAAGAGAAACGGAGGAGTCAAGACAAGTCCCAAGCGTTCTGGCTTAAAGAACTGTAAGGAAAAACGCACCCTCTGCCAGGTGGAGATGACAGGAGGGGGAAGAGCGAGTCACGAGGGAAAATCCGACCTTGGCCTGGGTGCCAGGGCTGAGCCGGGCGGGGATGCGCTGGAGGCGAGGTCTCGGGAGCTGTGGGCAGAGACGCGAGGCGCAGGCGAGCTCCCGAGAGCGGCGTGTGGGCAGAGGCAGGTTTGGAAGGTGAGAGAAGGTGGAGGGAGGAGGCCCCCACGCCCTTCCAGACCAGCAAGGGGCAGGAAGGCAGACGCCGCTGCCGGGCAGGTGCGGAGACACGGTAAGTGGCGGAGGCACCTGGCGACGGAGCAGCTGTGGGCGGGGCAGAGGGCACTGCGGTTGGCACGGCCCCAGAGAGACCAGGGAAAGAGGAAGCGGGCAGTGTGCAGAAAGCCCTTTCAGATGGGTTTTCTAGAAAGAGGAGAAGTGGCAGCCGTTGCAGGGAGTGATCCGACGACCTTCCAACGGTGGAGGCTTCACGGCACGTTGGAGGACTGAGCATCGCAAGGCAGAAACAGGTGGTTGTCAGGTGGGGGAGGAATGGCCCCGGGCTGGACCGAGGCTTCAGATGGGGCACAGATGGTGACAGGTGGGGCATGGGAGGGTGGCGAGGCATGGGCCTCCCTGCCAGCGTACGTTCCGGATGTGATGGTGAGAAGCTGTGGATACTCTTTGGATTCCTTTAATTATCATTATTATTATTTAAAGATGGGGTCTTGCTACGTTGCCCAGGCTGGTCTCAAACTCCTGGCCTCAAGCGATCCTCCTACGTTGGCCTCCCAAAGTGCTGGGATTACAGGTGTGAGCCACCGCGCCTGAACAAGTATTTGTTGTTTAAGAAAATCAGAAAGGCCGCGTCGTCAGCTGGTGAAGGTTTGAAAAGACAGTGGCAGAGTGGCACCTGGTTCTCCCCCAACCTCTCTGTGGGCCCCGCAGACCCCGAGAAAGCCCAGGAGACCCGCCCGCGGCCTCTCCACAGCCCAGGCCACCTCTGGCCCCGCCAGTGTCTGCTGAGGGGCATTTGTGCCTAGCCCAGGTGCAGGGGGAGGATGAGGAGGGTGCGTTTCCGCAGCCTCTGGGAATAGCTGTAGGGAGAGAAAATAAACGGTAGGGTCCCCCTCTGGTTAAAGGAGCTTCCAGTATAATCAGGGAAGAAGAAATCAATGGCAAAATGGGAGCTGCACCTGCACAGCCCCCTCCGTGTCCCCGGCAGGAGCCTCATTCTCACGGGACCTCGCGGGGCGGGTGCCGGGGTCCCCTTCCTGGGACAGAAATGGTCTCAGAGCGGGGAGAGCCTTTCCTACGGCATTAAGAGAAGAAAGGGCTTCCTCACACACCAGGCGTGCAAGGGAGGAGCGACTAACTGCTGGCCCGGCCAGGAGACCTGGGGAACACGGTCGCGGCGGGGGAGGCCGGGCGGGCAACACGTCAGAGCCTGAACGAGAACGGGGCGGGGCCCAAGTGCGGAGGACACAGGTGTGGGGGAAGATGGAGGGGGCACAGACGGTGATGGAGACAGTGGCATTCAGGGACGTTCCTTTGCCTCCTTCCCCTCCCTGGTCCGCCCCGTGGACGGCAGCCGGAACCCCCCGCAGAGCTCCCGGCGGTTTGCGTGGCCACCGTGAGCTGCTCCCGGCGGGAGTCGCACAGATGGACAAACAGCTGCGGCGGCGGCCGGAGCGTCTTCCCGCGTTGGGACTGGGACGTCTCGCTGGGCCCTGTGTTTTGTGTAAAAACAGAGTATCTGAGGTTGACCAAATATGCTCGGAAACTCCCTGTAACCCGAGAAATTGTGGCTGCAATGCGCCGTGTTCCAAGTGGGATTTCACTTCAGCCTGAACAACAACACAGCAAATGTTGTGAAAGTCACAGGGACCACGAACAAAAGTTTTCTATGCAAAGTTTTGGCGGGGACTTTTTAGACTGAAAAACTTGACATTTTAATGACTTTTTGTAACAGCTGAGGATTCAACTTCGGGTTAATTTTTGCCATCTCCCGACGGGTCTGGGGTTGTGGGTGTAAAACACGCAGGTGACTGGAGCGCAGCGCCGCACCTGTCGGACACGCCCGGCGCCACGCCCGGGGGTCACGCAGGGAGAGGAGAAGCGAATTCAGGCCGCCTGCCCGCGTAGGGAGAAGTGTCCTGTGAAACCAGGAGCCTGCGCCCTGGATGTTTCTGGAAGGAAGGGTGGGGCGTCTTTTCCCCTCCCGGGGCAGGCGAACATCTTCCAGGCCCCAGATGCCCTGGAGTGAACTCCAGATGCTTTCTGCTGAGTCACCAGGAAAAAGAAAACAGGGATTTGTAAATTCTTCACATCTCTGCATTTTGTTACTAAAATAGGAATATACACGGCACACTTTAGTTACCAAAAAAAGGGAAAAAATTATTTTAAAAAACGTTGAATGAGTAAGCTCTTGCACTGGAGCACGATAGGAAGAAAGCTAGTGCCGACAGAGGTGAACCGAAAGCATCACTTTTGCACCGTGAAAGTCTGGGCCTGACCCAGGAAAGAGGGGGCAGGACACAGCCCAGCCCTGACAGGCCCGAAGCTTCTTCCCAGGGCAGAGAAAACACACTCGGGCCCACTGCCCCGGGATCACGCAACCGCCTCAGCCCATTCTGTTTTCCAATTTTGGAATAAAACATGGGAAAGAGGAAGTACGGTGACAAGTGACCACGCCAAGGTCGCGCTGAGCCTGTGACCGGGCTGAGGCAGTGTTTGCTACCTGGGACACCTGTCACTGGTGCAGATTAAGGCCAATATTGCTCCCATCCTCCCAGTTTCCAGGAGATTCTAGAATTCCTGACTGTTACGTGGACTCCCCAGTTCAGCCTCTGCTCTCTCCCCTAACAGACGACGCGTGAGTCGTGAGAAGCACACACAGCTGCACACGCCTTGCCAGTGACGCACGGCCGTGCTCTGACCGCGGACACATCCCCCACGGGGCCGTGGGCGGGTGAGGTGCCGTTCGGTCTGGAAGGGGTTCTGGATCACGGGGCTCAAACAGACTCTTCCCCCCAAGCACCCTCGACTCCGCGCTCCTCCGAGAAGTCCTGGTCAGAAGGGAGTGCCAACCTGCGGGCGACGCAGGACTGCCACCTCCGCATCCACACGCGTGTTCAGATGCAGGATGTGACACGTGAGCCCGGGAAGGTCAAAGTCCTAGTGAATGTCAGATAAAAACTAGGCGGAACACTGCAAACTCCAGACTGAATTCTGAACACGTGAAGATCTGTGAGCACATTTTGTACCTTCGAGACACAGAACGGTCACAGGGCTGTGAACGTCAGCACGTCTGAGACAGGAGACGACACCGTGTGGGTTCTGTGAGTATGGTCACTTTATTAAAGTCCCGCCCAGCGGAGGGACACCCTGCTGCCGACCCGCGGGGAAGGGCACGGGGCGCAGAGAGCGGGACGCAGGGCCCGGGTTCCAGTCCTCAGTCTTAGCAGGGACACCGTTTGCTGCATACGGCTGAGATTTAGATCATTTCTTCAAACGAGATAAATAGGTCATTGCATACCTCGACTTAGGTATCATCAGTAAGTCAAAGCACCGCGGGGTAATCAAAACACACTGTTCTGAGAGTCCATGGTCCCTAACGAGAGTGTCACACGTGATTTTCATCAGCAACAAACGTGCTTTCCACAAACACTCCAGTGGTGCTTTGGATAACAAATAAACTTTGACTTTGAATTGCACATTCATGGCAAAAGAATTGTGTCTGAGTGTCAGTAAAATTGCTGAATAGGTATATGGATTCTACCTGGGCACAGAACAGTGAAACCACCGTCCCCAGGCCGCAGCGGGGCAGGGGCTGCCGTGGGCCCTTCTGCGTCTCTGAGGGGTCCAGGTCCACCCCACAGCTCGAGAGAAAACCTCATCACTCCCTCGTTTTGAAATCGACAGAGAAGCACCAGCCAAGGAATTAGGGTCTAGTTTGCACACTTATGGGCAACTCAGTCAATTAAAAATGGCTCTAAAATCTAGGCAGTCTGACTACCAGATACCTACCTTGTTTTGTCAATTGAGCAACACCGTATGAATCTAAAAATTCTTGTTTCAAAATAGGTTCACTGATTGAGAAAACCTGCAAGATTCCACCTGGACCCCCCACACCCTGTCAGGGGAGCAAACTGCAGGGCCTCTGCCCCGCCAGGGGGTCACGACCCCAGGACGGTGCCTGCGCACCTTCCGCCACCAGATGGCGCTGCCGCACACCTGGTTTTTAAATTTCACACAATGGGGAATTTCAACAAGGGTAACAAACCGTATCGTTTTCTCTCCTAGGCCAATTCTCTCCAACTACGACGAACGTGACTAAGACACACAGAACGTGAGCACGGGACTGGGAAGTCCACGCCGACCCGGCCCACCCACCACGCGGCGCTTCAATACGAAGCCACTTCACGTATCCAAAGTCGCCCCCCGGGACAGCCTGCAATGCCTGACGCCGTGGCCTTTCCCTGGTGCTGACCCTGGTCCGGAAGATGTCAGAACAGTCAAGAAATCGTTACGGCAAAAGCCCGTGAATCAGGAGAACCAAGGTCTTAAGAACACTCTGTGGCTACTTCAAAACGAATGCTAACGAGAAAGAGAGTCAGTCCTTCACTTAGAACCGAACACAAAACGTTCACTACCTCATCCGCCACCAAAGCCGTCAGTCACGGGACCTGGCGGGCCCGAGTGTCCCTGTCCCCGGGAGCCGTCTGGTCCCCGCGGGGCTACGACCTCTTCTTCTGCAGCACCTGACCGTTGGTCCTCTCCGGCCGAGTGCCCTTGGCTTCCGGCTGTGCGAAGTTCCAGTCCACGGGATTGAGAAGCTGCTGGGTCTTCTTGTGGGTCCAGTACGGGTTGAGGACCAGCGTGAGCAGGGCCAGTCCCAGGAGGAAGAGTGCGAAGTGAGGCGGGTACAGGCTGCTGACCAGGCCGTCCCAGTGCCAGAAGCACACCCACCACATGTGGTAGGTGAGGACCATGCGGCAGTGGAACATGTGGATCATCAGCCACTGGTTGAGCTTCCAGAGCAGCGAGTCCGACCAGCCGGCCTGCGGGAGACACACACGCGGAGATCAACACACAGCCGCCCAGGCCACCCTCCGCCCTGCGAGGGGCACCTGCCGCTCTCCTTCCCCAGACACAGCAAGCCCACGTCTAGAGCGCTGGGGTCTGCCTGGGAGGAGACCACCGGCTCGGAGGGTCTGCGCCAGCCGGCTCTGGGCCCGGCCTCACCCTGCTCCCTGGGGCAAAGTCCACGGCGATCCTTCTGCCATCTTGAATTTGCACGTTGAGTAGACAAGCAATGCTCTCTTAGCAAAACTAGAAGGTGTGCGTATTCCGAGCTCCCGTACCTAGACCCTGGGAGAAAACCCTTGGAACAGGTAAGTTTCGGATGAAGGACATTTCCTGGTTTGTATTTAGTCCTTGGATTCAGGCCAAAAGGCACTTGCCTTAAGGTCACGCTAAACCTGCATCAGAACTAGTTCCAGCAGTCGTAATTAAAGCCAAATGGGAACCTAAAGATGAAATGCCCCGGACCAAGGACATGAAGGTGGGACTCGTGGCCTCACAAGCGCAAGGACAGCCCAGAATGTCGCGGCCCCAAGTCCCCGCACGGCAGCCCCTCGTGGTGAGTGCCCTGCACAGGTGCACCACTTACCTTTCACGCTGCATGTTGTGATGGTGGAGATGGGGAGATCCTCAACCCTAACGCCCTACCATACGAGAATCTATCGACTTTAATTATAGCTCAAAACAATTTCAATATTTACACACAGTGTTTACTTACAACACTTAGTAGTATTTGAACTAGAACAAAAAAATAGAACTATCTATCTAGAACGAGGTACTGACCCACCTAACTACATTAATTTAGGTACAATTTTGTGCTGTTGGGTCTGTAGCTGTGTGCAGTTAACATGAGCAGGTGAGAAGTAAATACTGGGGTGACCTTTTCTCTACCCTAAAAACTTAGAGAAAGTGCAAAACCCCAAAATAAAACCTCTCTCTGGTGGTCACCCCACTTCCATGGTCTGTCCTCTGCCTGAGGCTGTCGGGGACTCCCGGAGTCCAGACTCTGCCTGCAGGAGGCGCCAGGCCCACTCTGGGCTCTGGGAGGACACAGCCGGCAAAATGCACGCGACTGTCCAGTGTGACCTCCGGGAACTGCAGAGGCAGGAAAGACTTTAATTTCTCCCTTTCTTGTTTTAAAAGAACTTGCAACAAAAAATAATAAGAATGCAAGGTAACGACTGCCCTATTTCTCAGAACGCACATGATCTACAGGGCTGTAGTTTAGGCCACTGCAGACCACACTGCTCAGCAAGCTGAAGTGACCGAGCTCCTCTGCTTCCCCTCCAAGCATGTGACTTTCTGACCCACTGAGTGACTCCCTAAGCCGGTGTTTAGTCCTTGGATTCAGGCCAAAAGCCTCTTGCCTTAAGGTCATGCTAAACCTGCATCAGAACTAGTTCCAGCAGTCGTAATTAAAACCAAATGGGAACCTGAAGATGAAATGCCCCGGACCAAGGCCATGAAGGTGGGACAGGTGTGGGCAGGTGTGAGGGGGGTGGGGGAGGCAAAGTGGGGGCCTCAGCCCCTCCCCCCAGCACATGTCTCCACTCCACAGCGACTGCAAGCCAGAGGGAAGCCACAGCCCTGCCCTGCGTCCCCGAAGAGCCTCCACTCCCCGCGGCGAGGACACCCACAGAGGAAAGCTGACCCCTGCGCTCTGTGTAGGGTCCTGACAGGGTCCCAGGTCGCAGCAGCTCTCCTAAAATAACCCACACTCAGACCATTCCATTCACTTGGTTGGCGGGGGGGGGGGGCAGGGTCCCTTACGTGCCTCAGGCGCGGTGGCTGCAGCCCCCTTCCTTCCCTGGCGAGGTCCACCCAAATCATGCCCCCCAAACACCCCACACCACCTCCCCGGCCAGCCTCGTCAGCACCCTTCATGTCCGTGGCCACCCTACAACCCCGTGACGCCCTGTGCTGGAGGTGGCCTGACCCAGCTCGTTCATCCGCCACGGCTCAGAGGAGCCTCGCCCTGCTCCTTCCAGGCCACAACAGTGCACATTCCTGTCCCTGTGCGCACACCCCCTCTGCTGGCACCAGGCAGGGCCAGCCCAGGGCACAGCAGGAACAGGGCCCTCTCTGACGCCCCAGGTCCCAGCGCAGCGGACGACAGGCAGCCCGTGTTCCGTGTTGGTTCCGTGTGCAGAGGCTGCACCGTTTATGTTGCCAACTCACGTTGACGGGCTGATCCCATCCATCCAACTAGACCCTGAAGGCAGGAATGATACTTTACACTTAAGCCTACCACAGTGTTCTGTACACAGGAAATGCTCAAAAATACAACCCATTTGCGTGACAGGTTAAACGTTAGCAGTGTTTCAAGTTTCACATAAAATACCTGTGAACAATGTGTCGCAGAGATAGCAAGAATCTACGCTAAAACCTGGTCTTAAAAGAGAGATGACACAAGGAACATTGTGACATCAAAATGGCTAGCAAGGTCACAGATGGAAGACAGACCACGCATTTCAGAAAATACTCCCAAAACAAGAAGGAACCAGGTGCTGAGCAGGTAATCGTGCCAGGTCTCAACGCTTCTGATCGCTAGCAAAAACCTCATTCAAAAATAAGAAGGCAAAAAAGACGTGTGTACACACACATAAATTACCTCAACTTTTTTAAAGTATTGAAAGAGGGGGGAAAATGTCATGTTTTCTGGGGTTTACAAACACTCCCACCGAGTCGTAAGACCCACTGAGTTTTCTTAAGGAGCAGACAGCCTCAACGATTTACAGTGAGGGCATGGCGTGCACCAAACGCGTTCACCACCGCACACTACGCCGTAACTTGGTCTGCTCACGCGCTCACGGCTCGGCCCACGACGAGGTGCCTGCCATGATTAAACGTTACAGGCCGCGGCTCGGCATCGCCCCCACCCCCCGGGCGTCGCACGGGGAACACTCACCTTCAGGAGCATCCAGGAGACGCAGGTGAAGGGCGTGCTCATCTCCAGCAGCAGCGTGGTCATGGCCAGGTAGTGGCCAGCCCGC
>CAUYRT010021086.1:0-32361 GCA_963574885.1 Lepilemur ruficaudatus
TCAAGGTCAGGAGTTCAAAACCAGCCTGAGCAAGAGAGAGACCCCATCTCTACTAAAAATAGAAAGAAATTAATTGGCCAACTAAAAATATATAGAAAAAATTAGCCGGGCATGGTGGCGCATGCCTGTAGTCACAGCTACTCGGGAGGCTGAGGCAGGAGGATCGCCTGAGCCCAGAACTTTGAGGTTGCTGTGAGCTAGGCTGATGCCACGGCACTCACTCTAGCCTGGGCAACAGAGAAAGACTCTGTCTCAAAAAAAAAAAGTAAAATGCTCTCTATTCATGAATAGGGAGCAAGGGAATACCACCCCACTGACTGGGACCTTTGGCAAATGCCTTTACCTCTGAACAATTGCTTTCTTTACTGTGCAGTGAGAAAAATATTCATAGTACCTGCCCTATATAGTGCTGGCCCTATATACACACTTGCTATGTACAATTAAGGGATGATCTATTTAAAGTGAAGACCTATTTAAAGCCAGGTTATGATTCCATGGTTCCTATGAATATGGAATTGTAGACTGTCATGACTGCCCCTCCCCCCAATACTTTACTATTTTCTCACGGTGGGAGGGTCAGAGCCATCCTGGCAACACCTTATCTCACCACCTCTCTCCTCTCATCAATCACCTAAGGCTGCCTCGTTGTTTCTTTTCTTTTCTTTTTTTTTGAGACAGAGTCTCACTGTGTTGCCCGGGGCTAGAGTGCTGTGGCGCAATCCTAGCTCACAGCAACCTCACACTCCTGGGCTCAAGCGATCCTCCTGCCTCAGCCTCCCAAGTAGCTGGGACTACAGGCATGTGCCACCATGCCCAGCTAATTTTTTTTATATATATATTTTTTAGTTGGCCAATTAATTTCTATTTTTAGTAGAGACGGGGTCTCACTCTTGCTCAGGCTGTTTTCGAACTCCTGACCTTCAGCGATCCTCCTGCCTCGGCCTCCCAGAGTGCTAGGATTACAGGTGTGAGCCACCGTGCCCGGCCTGCCTTGTTGTTTCTAAACATTGCTCACCTCTGCTGTTTCTTCCTTCCCATACTGCCTTCAGCACAGACCACAGAAACAGTTGCCTCTGTGCCTCCATTGTCTTCCCCTTCTGTGACAGAGCTCCATTTCCACTCCCTTCTTACAAACAGAGCCCCAGTTTGGCTCAGGATGGCAACGCACCTCCCTACGAACACTGGCTCCTCAGCCTCCCTCGCCTCCTAGTTCTGGTCAATGTGATGTAAGTGGAAGTTCCTGGATTGGGTGTCCCTTCCCAAGCAAAGCCTCAGGAGAGGCTTTTGGCTCTACTTTTCTCTCCTAGAGTTTGGAGCATGATGCCCAGAAATGCAGGACTCAGTCTGCGACCACAAGAACATGAAGCTCACACTGAGATTGGTGGAATGGAGACGTCAGTGAGCCTATGTATGGCATGATGAGGTGACACCAGCACCCAGCTTGAGATGATTTCCTCTAGGTCTCTCGTTGACATGAGAAAAATAAACCCCTATGCATCTTGGCCTCATCCCCTGGGCTGTCTATTCTTGCAACTTTTGGGCAGGTTTAAATTTTTTTTTCTAAGTTAAAAACTGGGAAGTAAAAGGACCTATAAACTAGAGGGGGAGGGCAGATCCAATCATCCGTCCTGACACATAAATATTTTTACACTTATTTTCCATCATACGAGAAATCTGCATGATGGTTTTGCAAATATTATGAGATTTCTTGTTTTAAAACTCTGTACATTTTAATTTTTCCCATAAAAGAAGACAACACACACAGTCCTCTCAGGGATATGGAGAACATCTGGCCATGGTGACACTGTGCTGTGGCACTATGATGGGGACAAACCTACACAGAAAGGACAATAACAACCAATCAACGATCAATGATCTAGTGATAACTACCACCACTCTTTTTTTTTTTTTTTGAGACAGAGTCTCACTCTGTTGCCCAGGCTAGAGTGCCATGGCGTCAGCCTCGCTCACAGCAACCTCAAACTCCTGGGCTTAAGCAATCCTCCTGCCTCAGCCTCCCGAGTAGCTGGGACTACAGGCATGCACCACCATGCCCAGCTAATTTTTTTCTATATATTTTTAGTTGTCCAGCTAATTTCTTTCTATTTTTAGTAGAGACGGGAATCTCACTCTTGCTCAGGCTGGTTTCGAACTCCTGACCTTGAGCTATCCTCCCGCCTCGGCCTCCTAGAGTGCTAGGATTACAGGCGTGAGCCACCGTGCCCGGCTACCACCACTCTTGATTTTAAATTTTCTCTAAGAGCCAGACATTGCACTCCCTAATCCTGGCAAGCACTCTGATGTTAAGGAATTATGGGGTTATGTTTAAAGTGTGAACAGTAGTGCAGTTACTTTTTTGAAGAGGCTCCTTACCTTTTAGGGATACATATTTACCAATGAAATGAAGTGATATCTGGGGTTTGCTTCCAAATAATCAGAGGGGAAGTGGGGCAGGGTATATAGATGGAACAGGAGTGATCATGACTTGACAGTTGTTGAAGGTGGGTGATTGGCAAGTCTTTTAAAAAATATTCCCTTAGGAGTCCACTTGTTCAAGGCTTCTTGGGCGTGGCTCTGGATCAAAAAAATTAAAAAAAATTATTCTCTTAGGATAAATTCCTGGGAGTGTTACGGGAACATTTATGGGTTTTACATTGCGTTATGGGTTGCCGCGCTGCTAATGGTGTGTAATTGCCATGTGCTCAAACCCCATGGTTTGTGGTGCCTGAAGCACATTTGTCTTCTCCCAATGTCAATGATTTGAGAAAGAGGCAAAGGGCATGCTGGTTCCAGCCCCCTGTGTGGGGTAAAAGGGCACAAAACGAGGATGATGATGTTATTATAGCTCAAAACAACGCTTGGGGCCAGCCCAGGCCCCCTTGACTCCCTGCATGGCCCCTGCCCCTTTATCAACACCCCCGAAATGCTAACTCCAGTTGACTCCATGCCCAAGCTCCCCCAGATCCCCCTTCTCCCTAACCCACTGCCGCTGCTCTCACCTGAATTGCCGCAGCAGCAGCCTCGGAATTGGTCCAGCTGTCCTCAGTGTCCTGGCCCTCCACGTCATTCTCTGCCCAGAGAAGTCAGAGCAATCTTTCTAAAGGGTGACTTGTATGTGTTATTAATATTATCCTGCCAAAATAAACCCTGCAGTGCCAGTTCTAAAAAAATACAGAAAAGTGCACACCACATGATCGTGTAATTTAATAAATAGTTATAACACAAGTATCCATCTGTCACCTAGGCCAAGAAATAGAACTTTGCCAGCACCCCGGAGGCCCAACGTATATTCCTTCCTAATCTCAACTCCCTCTTCCTAGAGGCAATCACTACCCCTTCCTTGTCTTATCCCCCAGATATGCAGCCCTAAATATTAGCTTTGCCTGTTTTTGAGCTTTCTTTGTTGTATAATATTCCACTTCATGAATACTGCAATGTATTTAATCCAGTCTATTCTTGCTGGACATTTGAGTTGTTTCTAGTATTTTGCTAATAAAAACAATTGCAAAGCAAGATTTGCAGTTACAGAATTTTCAAATACACAAAAATAGAAAATGAGTGGTATAATGAACCCCCATGGAGCCTCATACAGCTTCAACAATGTTCACCACTGCAATGCAAGTGTTTTTATTTTTTTATTTTTAGAGGCAGGGTCTCACTCTCTCACCCAGGCTGGAGTGCAGTGAAGTGATCATAGCTCACTGCAGCCTCAAACTCCTGGGCTCAGTAGAGACCCTCCTGCCTCAGCCTCCCAAGTAGCGGGGCTAGAGGTGTGCACCATCATGCCGGGCTAATTTTTAAATTTATTGCAGGGATGGGGTCTTGCCATGTTGCCCAGGTTGGTCAATGCAAGTGTTTTTTGTTTGTTTGTTTGTTTTGTTTTGTTTTTTGAGACAGAGTCTCCCTCTGTTGCCTGGGCTAGAGTGCAGTGGTGTGATCATAACTCACTGCAACCTCAAACTCCTGGACTCAAATGATCCTCCTGCCTCAGCCTCCCGAGTAGCTGGGACTACAGGCATGTGCCACCATGCCCAGCTAAATTTTTCTGTATATTTTTAGTTGTCCAGCTAATTTCTTTCTATTTTTAGTAGAGACGGGGTCTTGCTCTTGCTCAGGCTGATCTCGAACTCCTGAGCTCAAACAATCCACCTGTCTCGGCCTCCCAGAGTGCTAGGAAAACAGGCGTGAGCCACCGTGCCCAGCCCAATGCAAGTGTTTTTAACAAGAGATGTATATCAGAATTTCTTGGGGTGCCTTTGCCAAACACACAGGTTCCAGCTCAATCCCTAGAGATTCTGAGTGGTGGGCTTGGCATGTGGGGTGGAAATGTGTAGTTTGAAAGCACTCCCCATGTGACTTCGGAGCATATTCCTGGGTAGGGACCACTGTTTCAATGGCTCCCTGTTGCCCGCAGAAAAGCCCAGACTTCTAATGTGGCTGACACACTGTGGCTCCTACTTTATCTTTCCTACTTTTCTTTTTTTTTTAACCACTCCCTCCCTCACACTCTGACTCAGACCCACGTTCATTTTTCTGATCTTGCCAGGTCTTTTTCTCACTTCCTGGTTTTTGCACATGCTGTTCTCTGTCAAAAACAGTCTGCTTCTCCATACCTCTGGCTAATTTCCATCCTTCAGATCTCTTCAGTGATCAGGTCAGTCAGGGGCCTGAGAAACTATAGAAGCACACTTGGCAAGATATTATTTAACTTTTATTTTAAAAATTTACATACAGTAAAATTGAATTTTGAGGGGTATACAGTTCTGAGTTTTAACTCACACGTAGACCTGTGTAACCACCACCACTATCAGGATACAGAACATCTCCGCCATCCCTAAACTCTCCCTCTTGCTATTTCTTTTTAAGTCACACCCTCCCCTGACCCTTAACCCCTGGTAACAGCTCATCTGTTCACCATCGCTGTAGTTTTGCCTTTTCTAGAGTATCACATAAATGGGATCATATAGTATATAGTCTTCTGGACTAGCTTCTTTCGCTCCACATGCCTTAGAGATTCAACCAGGTGGTTGCGTGCATTATTAGATCTTTCCTTTTCATTGCAGAGTAAATAGAGTACTTCACTGTATGGATGTACCACAGTTAGTTTAACCATTGACATGTTGAAGGACATTTATGGAGTTTCCACTTTTTGGTGATTATGAAAATGATGTTCTAAACATTTATGTACAAGTTTTTCTGTGCAAATAGTTTTCATTTCTCTAGGGGTAAATGCCTAGGAGTGGGATTGTTGGATCACATGGTAAGTGTATGTTTAACCTTATAAGAAATGCCAAACTGTTTTTTCTTTTCTTTTCTTTTTTTTCTTTTTTTTCTTTTTTTTGAGACAGAGTCTCACTGCTGCCCAGGCTAGAGTGAGTGCCGTGGCATCGGCCTAGCTCACAGCAACCTCAAACTCCTGGGCTCAAGCGATCCTCCTGCCTCAGCCTCCCGAGTAGCTGGGACTACAGGCATGTACCACCATGCCCGGCTAATTTTTTCTATGTATTATTAGTTGGCCAATTAATTTCTTTCTATTTTTAGTAGAGATGGGGTCTCGCTCTTGCTCAGGCTGGTTTCGAACTCCTGACCTTCAGCGATCCACACGCCTCGGCCTCCCAGAGTGCTAGGATTATAGGCATGAGCCACCGCGCCCGGCCAAGAAATGCCAAACTGTTTTCCCACTGGCAATATATGAGAGTTCCAGTTATTCTGTATTCTCACCAGCACTCAGTGTTGTGTGTTTTTTATTTTAGCCATTCTCATATTTATGTCGGTATCTCCTTGTGAGTTTGTTTTTCATTTCCCTAATAGCCAGTGATGTTGAACATCTATTCATGTGCTCATTTGCCATCTATATTATCTTCTTTGGTAGAATATCTGTTCAAATCTTTTGCCCATTGAATAAAATTGGCTTTTTTTTCTTATTGTCAAGTATTCAGAGTTCTTTAAATATTCAGAATATAAGTCCTTTGACAGGTATGTGATTTGCAAATATTTTCTGCCAGTCTGTAGCTTATTTTTTCATTCTCTTAACAGTGTCTTCTGAAGACCAAAATATTTTTAATTTTGATGAAGTCCAATTTACTGATTTTATCTTTTATGGATCAACTTTTGGTCTCATGTCTAACTCTTCTCCTAACCCTACGTGGGTCACAAAGATTTTCTCCTGTTTTCTTCTAAAAGTTTTATAGTTTTACATTTTACATTTACACCGTTGATACATTTTGTTTTCTTTTTGGGAAGGTTTTTAACTACAAATTCAACTTCATTATTAGACATAAGACTATTCCACTTAGCTATTTCCTCTTGCGTAGTTTATGGCTTTCAAGAAATTGGTCCATTTCATCTAAGTTGTCAAATTCACGTACATAGAGTTGTTTATGGAATACCCTTATTATCTTTTTAATGTCTATGGTGTCTATTGTGATAGCCACTCTTTTGTTCCTGATATTGGTATTGATAATTTGTGTCTTTCTTTAGTTTGTCAATGTGGTTAGAGGTTTATCCATTTTATTGATTTTTTAAAAAGAACTAGCTTTTGGTTTCATTAATTTTTCTCTATTCGCTTTCTGTTTTCAGTGTCATTGATTTCTGCCCTTATCTTTATTATTTCCTTCCTTCTGCTAGTTTTGGGTTTACTCCACTGTTATTTTTCTATTTTCTTAATATGGACACTAAGGTCGTTGATTTGAGACCTTTATTCTTTTTTAACATAAGTATTTAATGCTATAAATTTCCTTCTAAGCACTGTGCTTTAGCTACAACACACAAATTTTGGTATGTTATATTTTCATTTTCATTCAGTTCAAAATAATTTCTAACTTCTCTTTAGGCTTTCTGTTTGACCTATAAGTATTTAAACATGTGCTGTTTAATTTCTAAGTATGTGGGGGATTTTCTAGATATCTGTTATTAATTCTAGTTTAATCTAGAATCTTGTAGACAAAGAACACACTCTATATGATTTCATTTCTCCTACATTTGTTAAGATTCATTTTTGATTATGGTCTGTTTCGGTGAATGTTTCATATGTACTTGAAAACTGTATGTTCTGCTGTTGTTGGATGTTCTGCAATAGTCAATTAGATCCAGTTGTTTGATGGTGTGGCTCAGTTCTTTTATATCCTTGCTGATTTTCCCTCTCCTTATTCTATCAGTTACTGAGAGAGGAGTGTTAAAGTCTACATCTATAACTGTGGATTCATCTTCCGTTTCTCCTTTCACTTCTATCTGTTTTTGCTTTCCATATTTTGGATTTGTACATTTGTACATATTTAGGATTGTTATGTCTCCTTGGTGAATTGGCCCTTTCATCATTTTGTAATATCCCTCTTTATCCCTGGTAATCTTTCTTGCTCTGAAGTCTACTTTGTTTCATACTATTATAGCCACTCTGGCTTTCTTTTATTTTTATTTCTTTATTTTTTATTTTTATTTTATTTTTTTGAGACAGAGTCTCACTCTGTCACCTGGGCTAGAGTGCTATGGCATGAGCCTAGCTCACAGCAACCTCAAACTCCTGGGCTCAAGCGATCCTCTGGCTCAGCCTCCCAAGTAGCTGGGACTACAGGCATGCGCCACCACATCCGGCTAATTTTTCTATTTTTAGTAGAGACGGGGTATCACTCTTGCTGAGGCTGGTCTCAAACTCCTGAGCTCAAGCGATCCTCTCGCCTCGGCCTCCCAGAGTGCTAGGATTACAGGCTTGAGCCACTGCACCCGGCCACTCTGGCTTTCTTTTAATGATTGCATAGTATAACTTTTTCCATCCTTTTACTTTTAACCTGCTCATGTCATTATATAGTAAATGGATTTCTTATAGATAGGATATACTTGGTTCTTGTTTTTTAAAATCCAATCCAGTCTGATTTTTAAAACCTGTTTTTCATCAGTATGTTTAAACCATTCACATTTAATGTGACTAATGATACATTCAGATTTAGATCTATCATGTTGTTACTTGTTTTCTCCTATTTATGCCCTCTGTTTTTTTGTTATTCTGTTTCTCCTTTTATGCCTCCATTTGGATTATTTGAATATTTAAAAATATTCCATTTTAATTTATCTGTTGGGTTTTTGACTGTATCTCATCGTACAGTTTTTTAAATGGTTGCTCTAGGGATTGTAATATACATACATAAATTTTTGCAGTCTAATTACAACTAACATTTTACCATTTTAAGAGGAATGTGGAAAACTTACTACTCTATAACGTCTTTTACTCTCTTCTACTTTATGTTGTTATCATATGTATTACATCTATATACAATAAAAACTCCCCCAGTGTTCTAATTTTTGCTTTCAATTGCTATATGTATTTTAAAGAATTTAAGAGGAGAAAAATAGTCTATCCTATTTACTCAGATAGTTACCATTTGTATTGCTTTTCTTTCACTCCTAAAGTTCCACATATCTCTCTGCTATTATTTCCTTCTGTCTGAAGAACTTTCTTTAGCCTTTCTTTTAGAGCAGGTCTACTGGTGGTATATTCTCTTAGTTTTCCTTTATCTGAAAATGTTTTTATTTTGTCTACATTCTTGAAGGATGTTTTCACTGGATATAGAATTCTGGGTTGATAGTTTTTTTCCTCTTACAGCACTTTATTTTATTTTTTATTTTTTGGGAGGTAGAGACAGGGTCTCACTATGTCGTCCAAGCTTGTCTTGAACTCCTGGCCTTGAGTGGTCCTCTCGCCTCACTCTCCCAAAGTGCTGGGATTACAGGCATGAGCCATTGCACCTGGCCTCTTACAGTACTTTAAAAATGTCATTTTTAAAACTCTCTGGCCTCATAGTTTCTAATGAGAAATCTTCAGTCATTTGAATCATTTTTTCCCTGTATGTAATGCGTTCCTTTTCTTTGCTTTAAATTTTTTTTCTTTGTCTTTGTTCTTCAGAATTTTGATTATGTATTTGGGGTAGATTTCTCTGAGATTATCCTGCTTTGGTTTTGTTGAGCTTCATGGAATTTTAAGCTCATGTCTTTTTTAGAATTTCGAAACTTTTAAGATATTATTTCTTCAAATATTTTTTCGGCACCATACTCTTTCTCTCCTAGAATTCCAATAGCATGAATATTAGGCCTTTTGTTATTGTCCCACAAATCCCTGAGGTCTTTTCATTTTTAAAGAACCCTTATCTCTCTGTTGTTTAGATCAGATAATTTCTATTGATCTGCTTGAGCCCAGGAGTTCGAGGCTGCAGTGAGCTATGATTGTGCCACCGGCACTCCAGCCTAAGGCGACACAGTGGAACCCTGTCTCAAAAAAAATTTTTTTTTCTATTGATCTGTCTTCAAGTTCACTGACTCTTTTCTTTGTCATCTCTATTCTTATTGAGGCCACTCAGTGAACTTTTATTGATTTCAGTTGTAATTTTTAGTTCTCAAATTTCTTCCACTTGGTTAGTTTTTATAGCTTCTATTTCTCTGATGACAGTTTTCATCACTCCAAGAGTATTTGCCCTTACTCCTTGGAGCATGGTTATAATACCTGCTTTAAAGCCTTTTCTGATAATCCCAACATCTGGGTCATCTCAGGGTTGGCATCTGTCTTTTCTGTTGTGAATTACTGAGATTTTCCTGGTTCTTCATATGCTAAGAAATTTTTAATTGTATCCTGGACATCTAAATGTTATGAGACTCTGAGTCTTGCTTAAATCCTCTGGAGAATGTTGATTTTGTGTGTTTGATTATTTTAGCAGGTAACAGATTCAGTTAGGTTCAGGCCACAAGTTCTGACCCATCTTCTGTAGGCTGTGGCTCTAATATCAGCTTAGTTTTCAAAACTTTATAATGTTATTCAGATCTATTCCATGTGGGTGCCACCCAGAGGCCAGTCTGGAACCTAGACAGTGGTCTACTCCATAGTTCAGTTGTCAAATCTTTGGTGTGCTCTTTAGGGTCAGAGCCATACACTTGGGGCTTGGGGGGTGAGTCCAGAACTTTATGCACAACTTCAAGAGCTCTCTTCGCAATCACTCTGCACTCTCCAGCTCCAAAGGTGCTCCAATTCTGGTCTAGTGGCTAGAAATCCAGGGTCTTAGGCTCCCTGCTTTGTCACATAATTCCTGTGACTGGGTCTGCTTCCAGGGTCAAGCTGCAGAAGGATATAAAGAAGGAGAAAAAGTAGTGCAGATTGCCCCCATGCTCTTTGTGCCACAGTTCCTCTGCGCAGAGAGAAGAATTCCTGTGGTTGGAAGTTTTAGGCACCTTCCTAGCCACTGTTGCAATTGCTGCTGCTGTAGGACTGCAGCTTTGGGACTGGGATTTGCCTGGGGATTGAGTTGGGGCTGGAGATAAAGGGTATTTGTCCACTTTCTCTGTCCCCAGGGGCCCTCTTCCCATTCTTTGGACCAGAAAGAGAGCACTTATCTTGGAGCAATTTCTGTCCCTACGTGGTGCACAATTCTGGGATTTGTACTGCCTTTGAACCGAAGCCCGGAGATATGGGAGTAAAACAAACCCAGGAATCTCACCACTAGATTGGTCGTACTTTGAGTTCTGGTATATTTCCCCACTCTGCCTGCCACCGTTTGCATTTCAGAGTCCTCAGATAAGCTGTTCCTTGCATTCTGCCCAGGATTTTTAGCTGCATTTAGTGGGAGAAGCAGGCTAGAATGTGCTTACTCCGTCTTAACCATAATAAGAACCTAATTTTGTATTTGATTCAGATTTACAAAAACAGTACACAGGCTTCCCGTACACCCTTCACTCAGCTTCCCCTCATTTTAACATCTTACGTAACCACAGTACAACGATCAAAACCAGGAATTTAACCTTGCTGTGACACTAATGACTAAACTTTGGGCCTAATTCAAATCTCACCAGTTTTTCCACTAACGTTCTTTTTCTGTTCCAGTATCCATTTCAGGATTCCACATTGCATTTAGTTGTTATGTCTTCTTGGTCTCCTGCGATCCGACAGTTC
Organism: Lepilemur ruficaudatus; assembly: GCA_963574885.1. Taxonomy (NCBI): domain Eukaryota; kingdom Metazoa; phylum Chordata; class Mammalia; order Primates; family Lepilemuridae; genus Lepilemur; species Lepilemur ruficaudatus. Next base: position 10,928 of record CAUYRT010021086.1, read on the forward strand.
CTCAGTCTTCCTTCCTTCCCTTGACACTTTTGAAGTGTACTGGTCAGATATTTTGTCCGAGTGTCTCTCAGTTCGGGTTTGTCTGACGTTTTCTCTGAGTTACGTTGAGGTTGTCCATTTCTGGCAAGAACACCATAGCAGTGACGTGCCTCTCTCACCCTATCAGGGGTTACAGGATGTCAGTATGTCTAAGTACTGGGGATGTTAACCCCGATCACTTGGTGAAGGTAGTCTCTGCTGTTTCTGCGCTGTAAAATGACCGTTTCCCGCTTGTTATTCATAAATATCTTGGGGAAGAGACTTCGAGGTTATGTGTATATCCTGTTTCTCTTCAAACTTTCGCCCAGTGATTTTAGCATCCATCGGCAGATCTTGTCAGTGACAATCATCACCGTTGTTTGTATTTTCCTCATTCCTTTTACATTTATTGATCGGAATTCTTCTATAAGGTAGAGCTGCCCATTCTCCCTCATTTACTTATTTATACAGTTATATATTTATTAATATCAGTATGGGCTCATGGAGATTTGTTTTATTCTACTGGTTATAATCCAATACTGCAATTATTTATTTTGTTGCTTAAGTTGTTCTAACTTTAGCCGCTGGGAGCTCCTTCAGGTTTGGTCCTGTGTCCTTTCGATATGCTCCTATCCTTTTCTGAGCACTTCTTTATTTTCTTTATGCAGAATTTTTGGGGAGACTTTTTTTTTTTTTTGAGACAGGGTCACTGTCACCCAGGCTAGAGTGCAGTGGTGCAATCATAGCTCACTGCAGCCTCGAACTCCTGGGCTCAAGTGATCCTCCCGCCTCAGCCTCCTGAGACCTGGGACTACGGGCGTGCACCACCACGCCTGGCTAATTTGGGGAGACCTTTCACTGAAGGACCATTTACAAAGGTGTTGGCGGGATTAAGGGAATAAACAAGGGATGTTGAGACACCCAGGAACTAGCAACATCAGGAAACCATTATTCTTGCATTCTGCCTGGGATTTTTAGCTGCGTTTAGTGGGAGAAACAGGCCAGAATGTGCTTACTCCATCTTAACAAGAATAAGAACCTAATTTTGTACTTTGAATTCATATTTACAAAAAAAGTACACAGACTTCCCATGTACCCTTTACTCAGCTTCCCTTTATTTTAACATATTATGTAACCGTAGTACAACAATCAAAACCAGGAATTTAACCTTGCTATGACACTAATAGGTCTAAAGGGATATGAAGTGATGTTCTTGGAGCCCGGCAAGAGCTGGAGCCATGAAAAGAGGTCACTTGCCAGGAGCCGTGGCCATGGAAGCTTCCAAGGTTCCAACCACTGCCGGAACCACAGTGGGGCAGAAAGCAAGAGGAATAGACTCCAATTTCTCTTTTTGCTTTCACCCTGCTGTCTCCTGCCCATCTTTCTGATTGGCCAAACCCACCTGGAAGCCAGAGAGGCAAGGGAGTGATGTAGCCTATCAAAGGTCAACTTCCAAGGGCATAGACAGAGAATGGCTTTGGGGGCAAATGGAGAATAATCATCACAAGATAGCACTTATTCTGAGAACCCTTTCCAGACCCTTACAGCTGGCTTGGCGCCCACAGCCTCCTGTCAGAGCACTGTTACGCCACATTGCTTGTTCACTTGTCGGTCTCTCTCCCTAGACAGTCAGCTCCATAAGAATTGGAACTGTGTCCCATTCACTCTGTTACCCCTGCTCAGAGGTGGCCTACAGTAAATGCTCAACCCATGTTGTGGGAAAAAGTAAAATTAGGAAGACACAGGCCAGAGCTGGACTGGTTACGGGGACTGTCGCTCCCAGGATCCTATTCGTGAAGCCAGCCTGCAGCCCTTCAGGGGCTGAACACACCATGGGGTCTTCATGCCTCGCTGCCTTTTACGTGCTGTCCCCTCTCCTTGGAATGCCAACTCCGACATGGGGTAGGTGAGATTAGATTGGCAACGTGTTGATAATTGTTGAAACCAGGTGATGAGAACTCAGGGGCTCATTATACTGGTCTCTACAATTTTTGTGTGCTTGAGAATTCCCATAAAAATAGGTTTTAAAAACAGTATTTATGGAGCACACACTTTATGCCAGACACTTTGCTTCCAGACACTGTGGGAGACAGTGGGGAACCAGCCAGCCAGTGATGAGAGGAAGGAGGCTACAGCTCCTCCTCCCACTGGAAGATTCTCCCGCTGCCTCACGTCCTGCCCAGGCCAGGCTCAGGTGATCTGCCCCAGTAACATCCCATCTATCTTCTCTGGGACTCTGACCCAGCACACAAATGTACAGGGCTTTCCTGTCCCTTCCTATGGACTGAGTTGTGTCCCCCCAAAACCCACATTGAAGCCCTTATCCCCAGTGCGATGGTATTTGGAGAAAGGGCCTTTGGGAGGTGATTAGGTTTAGATGAGGTCATAGAGTGGGCTCCCCATGATGAGATCAGTGTCCTTATAAGAAGAGACACCAGAGAGAGCTCTGTCTCTCTCTCTCTCCATGCACACACTGAGGAGAGGCTATCTGAGGACACAGCAAGAAGGTGGCTGTCTGCAAGTCTGGAAGAGAGCCCTCCCCAAAGTCTGACCATGCTGGCACCCTGATCTCAGACTTCTAGCCTCCTGAACTCTGTTTTTTTTTTAATTTTTATTTTATTTTTTAAAACTTTTTTTTATTACTTATTTATTTTTTTGAGACAGAGTCTCACTCTGTTGCCCGGGCTAGAGTGCCGTGGCATCAGCCTAGCTCACAGCAACCTCAAACTCCTGGGCTCAAGCGATCCTCCTGCCTCAGTCTCCCGAGTAGCTGGGACTACAGATGTGAGCCACCATGCCCGGCTAATTTTTTCTATATATACTTTTAGTTGGCCAATTAATTTCTTTCTATTTTTAGTAGAGACGGGGTCTCGCTCTTGTTCAGGCTGGTTTCGAACTCCTGACCTTGAGCGATCCTCCCGCCTCGGCCTCCCAGAGTGCTAGGATTACAGGCGTGAGCCACTGCGCCCGGCCTGAACTCTGTCGTTCAAGCCACCCAGTCTGTGGTATTTTGTTATGGCCGCCTGAGCAGACAAAGACACACCTTGAGGTGACAACTGCCCCATGCTCTGCCCCAGTTCTAGGGGCATGGCTCACCATCTTTGGCTTTAGAGCCTGCTGATGAGGCAGGGGTCCTGGGAGCCATGGTAGAGGCTCAAGATGTAGAGGTCTTGGAGCCAGGTGCCCAACCCACAGAACTGAGGCAGATGACAGAAGTTCTTATTCTTATTGAACGAGCTCAACTACAGCAGTAGAAACGTAGGCTAGACAAGGAGGCGCTGATGCTGCTGGCAAAAATGCTGAGCTCCACAATGGTGCTGGGGTGGGATGTGACCATCTTCTATGTGAAACTGCTATATAAGCTCATTTAGAGCTTTGGATATTTAATTATTTTAGTAATGAGAACTCTGCGGGATTATCCTTTAGAAATCAACAATATATATCTATCAAGACTGAACATACACATTCCCTGACCCAGCAATTCCACTCCTAGGTATGTGGCCAACAGAAATGCAAATATGTGTTTACCCAAAGAAAAAAATGTTCACAGCAATGCTCTTCGTAATAGCCCCAAATTGGATACTACCCAAACCTGCTACCAACAGGGAATGGAGAAATAAATGATGTATTCACACAACGGAATACGATACAGCAAGGAGAATGAACACGTTATTGGTAAAACATGGAAGAATCTCATATACATAATGTTGAGCAAAAAAGCAAACAAACATGAGCCCATGCTGTATGGTACCATTTATGGGGAGTTCAAAACCAGGCAACATGAATCCATGATACTAGAATCCATGATATTAGGCAACATGAATCCGTGATATCAGGATAGTGGTTATAGTTCGCTTTTAAAAATCCATGACAACAAATGGCTTATAGGGTACAAAGTGTCTTTGTATATCTGATATCTCATTTTTGGCTCTCTCATGCCAACAGTAGTTTATTGAGATATTATTTACATACAGCAAAGTGCATAAATCTTAAGTGACCAGCTCAATGAATTTTCCCACATGCGCCACATGTATACACCCAAGTAACCCACACCTAGATCAAGCTACAGAACATTCTAGCACTCCCGAGAATTCCTTCACGTTATCTCCTTTTATTGTCAGGACAACCTTAGGACAGCAGAGCCATTATCTGCTCTTGTCACCTCTGAGGAACATGAGCCTGAGAGGCTGAGACCTGCCGTGGTGCCAGTGCCCCCTCAAGGTCAATCCTGAGGCGGTGCCCTCCTGGCAGAGGGATGGCTGAGAGGCCCTTGGCAGCCTTCTCAGAACCCTCCAACTCGAGCTTACATCATTAGCCCATGAGTTGACTTCCTGGAAAATGAGGCTCTGTCCCCCTTGCCACATAGCTGGGCAGGGAGTTGGGGAGGCGGGGTGGGAGGCACTGGCTAGTTATTTTTTAACTCCAGTTATTTTCCAGAGCTATCTCCCAACCATCATCATTCTGGAAAATGCCCTGGAGTCTGAGTGTTGTCAATGCCAGGTGAGGGATGCTAATGTTGGCTAGAAACTGCCCCTGTGGAGGGAGTGGCCACCAACCAGTCTAACTGGGTGGGCAGGGTGCCTGGGAGGAACAGGCAGGTGCTGCAAAGAAGCGCAAGGCCTGGTATGGGCCTCAAGCTGAATCTTCTGGAAAGTCAGTGTGGGTGCACTTGGGGTCCAATTCTTACGACCCCCAACTCCAGCCTGGGCCTGAGTGAGGTTGGGGGGCTGACCCTGAGCAAGTCTAGAGCAAATACAAGGTACACCTGCAGCTTTCCTAGGGATTCCTCCCTCTAGTTCAAAGCCTTTTCTCAAACACGCCCCTGTGTGGCCTCTTTCCTTCAGGGTTGACCTAGGGGGCTCATCTGGGGCAAGGGTGCCCTTGCTCACTGTTCCTCAGAGCACAAGTTTCTAAGCCCTCTTAGGAAGCTCTCTTGACTCTTCCAGTCCATGAGCAAAGCCCCCAGCTCCCACTGTGACTGGAACTCTTTGGTCTCAAAACCTGAGGACTACAGGGCAGGCCTAGGGCAGAGGCCCGGTTGGTGCTCCCGCAGGGCAGAGGCCCCTCTAGTCACACTCTCCCTGGCTTCAGAGAAAGGGAGGCTGAGGAGCTGGGTGACTCATCCTATTTCCAGAAAGGAAAGGATCAGAGGTTCAGTAGGCTTATTTATTTATCACTGAGGTCTGGATGAGACGACATGAGAAGCACATCAGGGCTTAGCAGAATTTAGCAAAGACTTGGGCAGCAGCCCATGAGGAACCCATTAGTTTTTGTATTTAAAAAAAAAAAAGCCTTAATTCCAAAGCCTCAAATGAACATACACCATCTGCTCGTTTTCCAACCTAGGAGTCCAATTCCGGGTAGCAGGAGAAGGGAGGCCCGCTGCTGCCGAGACGTGATGGCTGTCGGAGGGGAACAGCTGTTTACTCGCAATGACTATCTCCACACACACCCATTCCGGGGATTTGCTGTTCTGTATGTAGCAAAAAAAGGAAACAAAACCAAATTCCTGTGTACAGAAGTCACCCTCTCTCTCTTCTGCTTTTTGCCTGACCTCAGGGCAGGCACACATCGTGGCCCTAGCTCAATCCTTCCTGGGTCTTGGTGACAAGCTCAAGGACAAAGAAAAGCTGGGTTTTGGGCGGGGCGGGGTGGCTCACGCCTGTAACCCTAGCACTCTAGGAGGCCGAGGTGGGTGGATCGCTCAAGGTCAGGAGTTTGAGACCAGCCCGAGCAAGAGTGAGACCCCCGTCTCTACTAAAAATAGAAATTAATTGGCCAACTAAAAATACATAGAAAAAATTAGCCGGACATGGTGGTGCGTGCCTATAGTCCCAGCTACTCGGGAGGCTGAGGCAGGAGGATAGCTTGAGCCCAGGAGTTTGAGGTTGCTGTGAGCTAGGCTGATGCCATGGCACTCTAGCCTGGGCAACAGAGTGAGACTCTGTCTCAAAAAAAAAAAAGAAAAGAAAAGAAAAGCTGGGTTTCTACTCTCAGCTACCCCAAAAGGAGCCCATCTGGGGCAGGGTGGAAAAACCAGCTTCGCCATATTTACAGGCTGATGACACAGAACGCTCAAGGGACTATGGTTTCACTCTGTTCAGAAAAAGCTCTCCTCCCCCTCCCTGGTCAGCCTCTGCCCACACAGATAGCTTAGTCTCGATTTGCAACAAGGTCCTGGATGTTAGGCTTTGATATGAATTTTAACCCTTTGATTTCAGCACAAGTCCCTGTTGTAAAAGTGGGGTGGGGGCAGGGAACCACTCCTAGACAGGAAGTCATTTAGGCAAAAGCCAGATGAAGCTTTGCTGTAGGTACAATCGTAGCCACGCCTCAGCCTGAGAACTTCCCTCCAGAGAGATAAGGAACCTGACAGCAAAAGTCACATGCCTGAGATCTGGGTGAAATGGAAACTTCCTGTTTATTTTATTCCCTTACAGCCTGGGGGTGTTGCTTTTGGAGAGAATCAGAAGTGCTGGATCAGTCTAGAAAATTGTGGCATCGTCTGTCCCATGAACCACGCCTCCCACTTCCTCTGAGGACAAGACAGAGAGAATACCATAGGAATACATAAGAGTTGCCCAGAACTTGTACCAGATGCTGTCAGCTAGCTCATTTTAACCTTACAGCATCCTTCTAGGGGTGGGGTTCGGAGAGGATACAATCATTTTTTTTTTTCCACGCATCAGAGCTGTGCTGGGGAGGCTAAATGACACAATCACAGTCAAATAGCAGCTCAAAGGCTGAGTCAGGACCTGGCTTGATCTCAGGCCCGTCCCTTATCCCAGCTACTTCCTCCTAAATATCTCTCATCACTCAGTTTCTTGGGCCTTTGGTTTTAACACCAGGAATGCCCCGATAAATTCCCCCACAGTGCTCACCCCATAAGCACCCCATTTCCACCATCCTCATCCTGGGGAAGGTGATCCAATCCGGAGCCACCCAACTCCACAGGGCAGTCCCAGGTAATTCTCAGGATGGTAGGGCTTCCGAGCTCGGCACAGGGGTGCTCAAACGGGCTCGCACCTGTGCAGCACGGTCAGAATACACATGCCAAGGATGTGGAGGAACTGGAACCCTCACTCATTGCTGCAGAGATTGTTAGATGTCGAATCCTCTTTGGAAAACAGTTTGGTGGTTCCTCAAAAGGTTAAATATGGAGTCACCATTTGCCCTTGCAATTCCATTTCTAGCTATCTACCCAAGAGAATGAGAACACATGTCCACACAAAAACTTGTATGCGAGCTGGTTCATGGCAGCATTCTTCCTAATACCCCTAGTATGGTTGGGATGTTTGGCCTCTCCAAGTCTCTGCTGAAATTTGATCCCCAGTGTTGAACGTGGGGCGTGGTCGGAGGCTTTGGGTCCTGGGAGCGGATCCCTCATGAAAGGCTTGATGCCCTCCCCACCATAATGAGTAAGTTCTGCCTTTATTAGTTCACTGGAGAGCTCGTTGTTTAAAGGAGCCTGGCACCTCCTCCCTCTCTTGCTCCTGCTCTTGCCGTTTGACACGCCTGCTCCCCCTTCACCTTCCACCTTGATTGGAAGCTCCCAGAAGCCCTCACCAGAAGCAGATGCTGGTGCCATGCTTCTTGTACAGTCTATAGAACCGTGAACCACATAAATCATCCAGCCTCGGGTGTTTCCTTTATAGCAATGCAAAATGGACTAGCACAAGCCTCAAAGTGGAAACAACCCAAATGTCCATCAATTGATGAATGGACAAACAAACTTTGGTGCATCCATACAGTGGAATATTATTCAGCCACTAAAAGGAATGAAGTACTGACATGTTACAAGAAGGATGAAACTTGAAAATGTTATGCTAAGTTTTCAGACACAAAAGGCCACATATTGCATATGATTCCATTTATAGAAAACATCCAGAACTGGGCAATCCATATGGACAGAAAGTAGATTAGTGGTTGCCATGGGTAGTGGTGGGGGCATGGGAAATGGCTGCTAATGGGTGTGGGATTTCCTTTTTTGGGTGATGAAAATGTTCTAAAATTAGATAGTGACTGCAAGACTCTGTGAATATACTAAAAACCACTGAGTTGTAGACAGTATTTGAAAAGGATGGATTTTATGGTAAGTGAAGCATGTCGCAGTTAAGCTGTTACCAAAAAAATACATATGCCTGGGCCACCCTCAGAAATTCTCGTTTAGTGAGTCTGAGAAGGGACTTGGGCACCTGCGTTTTTAGTAAAGTCCCTAAATGTTGGCCGGGGGGAGAGGTTTATAAGGAAGCACATGCCATTGCCTGGGTTCCTGAGGCGCTCACAGTCTCACTGAGGAAACACAGGAGTTTATGAGGGAACAATTCAGGGCCAACCCATGTGGCTCTGGAGGTGAGAACGAAAGAAGTTCAGGAGAGAGAGGACAGCGTGGGTCCAGGTGCCCTGGGAGGGGTGGGGGAGCTGAGCGGAGCCTTGCGGGACAGATAGGATTTACAGACGGGAGGGACACATTCCAGGCAGGAGAATGGGCTTGGCAAAGATTCAAAGGTGGGAGTGACTATGACATATGCTGGGAGCGGTTTGGGGGGCAGCTTGTGCTGACCTGAAAGGTGAGATTGGGGAAGCTGGGGTTTGGAGAGGTGGGCTGGGGTCATCTCTAAAAACCAGGACACATCTCAGCGGTGGGGGGATGTGGGGCCAAAGGCTGGTGCAGTGACATGAAGACAGCAGAATTTAAGAAGGAATAGCCTGGCATTTCTGTAAAAATGTCCTGTAAGCAAGGACTGGCAATTGAGAAGCTGGGGCAGGAATCCAGGAACGAAAGGATGAGGACCTGGGTGGAGGGCTGGAAGGGGGATTGGAAAGGGAAGATCCAATTTACAGTCTAAAGAGGAAATTGACACAAGATTACATGGCCAGGAGCACAAAAGGAGAAAATGTGTTTATTTCTGGGGTGAGGCCAGGACCCGGGTTTAAATCTCAGCCCTACCACTCCTGGCGATGGGACATGGGGAAAGTCACATGGCCTCTTTGTGCTTTAATCTTCCCAACTGTAAAATTCAAATAACAATAACGACTACCTCCTGGTTGTCCTGACAGTCACTGAGGAAATCCACATGGAACAGAGGGAACACTACGGAGAATATGAACGTGCTTTTTCTCTCTTGCATTCCTATGTAGACAACTTCCTCCCCGAACAGCCTGTAGCTATCTGCTTGGGAGCAGGGAAGGTTTTTCCAAACCTCTGGAGCAAATTAAAAACCAATTCTAAAGATTTATCTCTTCCATGAGAGAGCGAAGACACCCCTCTGCCCACATCAGTCAGGCATGAGGCTTGTTGCCTTTGAGTAGGAGGATGTGACCTGGAGGAAATGAAAGCACAAAGGTCATCCCTGCTGGTTCCCAGGAATTGCGGGCAGACACGTGGAGGCAGGGCCAGGAGAGGTGTGGCAGTGGGTCCTAAGGTCACTTTTCTGGGCCTATGGCCAGAGAAAGGGTGGAGAGTTGGGTAAGTTGAAAGGGAAACCAGAAGCCAGAGGTCTTTGGCCAGATGCATATTCGGGAACCTGAGAGGAGACCGTGTCCCACATTTCCCTCCCCCTGCCACACACCTGGGGGGCCACATGAAATGTCTTGGAGACACAGCCTGGAGAGCTAGAGGAGGGCAGGAACATAGCTGTCCAGGGTTGCCCCCTGGTGCTGCATGGACTGGACAGGAAGTTCTGTTTTGGCTGGATTTAGGCAGAGGAGAGGGAATCCGGTAGGTGGAAATGGAGGAGTCAATATCTACTGAGCCCCTAGAAAGTTCTGCCCTGGCAAATGTAAAGAGAACGGTGCAAGGGTGAACCGCAGTTTGAGCTCTCAAGGAATGATCCTTGAAGCCAAACTTGGTGAGCTCACTGATGAGCAGGGTGGGGAGGCCCATAATTAGGGAAGACTAGGACAGAAGCCTGGGAGTAGCCCAAGCCAAGGAGGTGCTGCCGAGACGGGAAGTGTAACAGGAAAACTGGAAAAGTGCTGTGTCTAAGATGCCCGCGGAGGCAAGAGCTTCAAGGATGTTCGATTCCATACGCTAATCTCTGTGGAAAGGGCTGTATCCATCGTATGCCTCTGAGCGCTATGCTCTCCTTGCATTTCAGGGTGGGCGAGCTGAACCTCCCAGGGCTCAACCATACTCTTTTCTGCAGGCTCCAGAGCAGTCCTGTTGGACCCCAGGCTGATGAGAAAGCAGGTCCCCATTCTGGGGGCCACCAAGGCCCTTACTGGTAGGGTCTCCACTGAAGCTACACCTACTGTAGGTAGAACGGGTGAGTCAGGGCCTTCAGTGGCCTGGGGGAGCTGTCCCTGTCAGCAAGGAGCCCAGGCCCTGGCTCCAGGCCAGAGGGCATGGGAGCAACTCAATTCCCTTCCACTTCATGACAACCTGGGTGGAGTGGTCCAATCCAGGTGCCAGCGTGGCAGAGACCGTGGGAGTGCTCAGACGGGCACACCTACTGACCCAAGGGCGGTGGGCAGGTCACTTGCTTGGCCAGGCCTGCCCCGGCCAGAAACATGAACTGGGCTGGGAGGGTGTGCCGGGCAATTAAGTGAGGACGGCAATCACTGTGCACACAACACCTGATTGCCACATGGCTTGCTGCTACTTGTTCTTCCTGTCTGGGGTAATTTTGGTTTTGCCCTGGTTGTTACTTTCAATAGCACTTAGGCTTAAAAAAGGCAACTAAAAAGAAACAGCCCTTCTATTTGGATTTGGAGGGCAGTTCGGGGATGGATTGAGGATAGCTTCTGGTTGAGAAGGGGACACTGGGGAAGTCACCTCCTAAGGCTCTCAGACGCTACCAGCATTATAGGTTTTTCAATATGATATATTTATCCTGTGACACGAGTTGGATATGGAACAATCTTATTTACCACGTTGTTTTGAGATTTTCACAATCTGAAACTAATGTGTTTTCTGCCAATTTTTGTGTATGAAAGTTGTTCCTTCAAATTCTTAAAATAGACAACCCATTCTGGCATTCACGCTGCTGTAATTTGATCTTAGTACCCCCAAAATCTATCTGCTCCCTCAGCAGTCACAGATTCCAAGCTTGTTCATTCAGTTATTCATTCATTCATCCATCCACTCATTCAGTAAGCACTTTTTTTTTTTTTTAGAGACAGAGTCTCACTCTGTTGCCCGGGCTAGAGTGAGTGCCGTGGCTCTCAGCAACCGAGCCTAGCTCACAGCAACCTCAAACTCCTGGGCTCAAGTGATCCTCCTGCCTCAGCCTCCCGAGTAGCTGGGACTACAGGCATGTGCCACCGTGCCCAGCTAATTTTTTCTATTTTTAGTTATCCAGCTAATTTCTTCCTATTTTTTAGAAGAGACGGGGTCTCGCTCTTGCTCAGGCTGGTCTTGAACTTCTGACCTCAAGTGATCCTTCCACCTCAGCCTCCCAGAGTGATAGGATTATAAGCGTGAGCCACCGCGCCCAGCCAGTAAGCAGGTTTTGAGCACTACATGTGTACCAGTATACTGCTTGAAGCTGGGAATACAGGCTATGAGGTAGGGAGGAGGAAATAAAAACAAAACCACATTTCCACCCTAACGAGGTGACAGAGAACATGCATAGAGCATCAATCACTAAATCTATCACTTAGGCACATGGGAAATATTGACAGGGCCCCCACTGTGCACCAGGGTGCGCATGCAGTCGGCAGCAGGAGGCGGTGGGAGTCTTTCTCATGGGGGACGTCTCTGTGCCTGTTTGCAAGTGGGCATTTGCCTGAAAATGAACCATAGGGTTGACACCAAGTAGAAAAGGATTCAGTTGAACAGAGGGGAAGTGGCAGCGTCTTCCCTTCCCCCCTCCTCTCCCCCTTTCTCTCTCCCTCCCATCTTTCCCTCTCCTTCCTTCCTTTAAAGAAAAGTAGCTTCATTCTCTGATTCAAGTACCCTCAAGTGCAGGACTCATCTTGTTCTGTTGTGTTTATTGTTCTGAACAGGTGAGACATATACCTTCTTTACTCTCAGAAGAGAATGAAGGTAACCTGGAAACAGTCTCCCTCCTAGGCCAGGTCCCCTCCCCAAAGACAACCCTTAGGACAAGTTTCTTGTTTATCTTCCACAGACCTCCTATGCATTTACCAACATAGCTGATTATATTTTCCTTTTTTGCTCCATGTAAATAGGAGCATTCTATACCCTATCCTAAACCTTACAGTTTTACCTAAAAATAATTCCTGGAGATCTTTCTGTGCCAGTATCTGGAATGGTTTCATTAAGGGAGCCGCACCATCATATATTTGGCCAGCCTACTACTGATAGCTGTTTAGGTTGCATATAGTCTTTGGTTACTAATATTAGAAACAAAGCTGCAATGTATGTCTTTGTTTACAGACCATCTTGCACACCGTGAGTATATCTGTAGGATGATGAATCCTTAAAGGTGGAGTTGCCAGGTCAAAGGGATGAGCAACTGTAATTTTCATAGATATTGCCAGTTTGCCCTCCATAGAGGTTAAACCTATTTACATGCTGACCAGCAATAAATGAATGTGCCAGTTTCCCCACACCCTTTTAAGCACAGCAAATTAGATTTCTGTTGCTGCATAACAAATCACCACAAACTCAGTGGCTTAGAACAACGCCCATTTATTAGCTCACAGTTCTGTAGCTCAGAAGTCTGGCATGGCATGGCTGGGTCCTCAGCTCAGTGTATCACAAGGTTAAAATCAAGGTGTTGCCAGACTGAGGTCTTTCTCGTCTGGAGGCTCCGGGGAAATATTCACTTCCAAGCTTGTTTTCGTGGCTGGCAGAATTCAGTTCCTTACGGTTGTGGGACTGAGGTCTGTCTCTCCTTGCTGCCTGTCAGCAGGGACCTGCTCTCAGCTCCTAGAGGCTGCCACCTTCCTTGCCACACGGTCCCCTCCATCTTCAAGCGAACAACAGTGCAATGAATCCTTCCTGTGTCTGGGATCTCTGATTTCCCTGTCTCCAAGCTCTAGGCCCAGATTTAAAGGGCCCATATGATTAGACCAGGCCCACTTGGATAATCTGAAAGTCACCTGATTTGGGAACTTAGTCACCTCCGCAAAATTCCTTTGCAGTACCACCTGGATTAGTTTTTTTTTTTTTTTTTTTTCTTAGACAGAGTCTCACTGTGTTGCTTGGGCTAGAGTGCCGTGGCATCAGCCTGGCTCACAGCAACCTCAAACTCCTGGGCTCAAGCGATCCTTCTGACTCAGCCTCCCGAGTAGCTGGGACTACAGGCATGTGCCCCCATGCCTGGCTCATTTTTTCTATATATATTTAGTTGGCCAATTAATTTCTTTATATTATTAGTAGAGACAGGGTCTCGCTCTTGCTCAGGCTGGTTTCCTGACCTTGAGCGATCCGCCCGCCTCGGCCTCCCAGAGTGCTAGGATTACAGGTGTGAGCCACCGCGCCCGGCCCTGGATTAGTTTTTGAGTGAATGACTAGGAGATGTGTGTGTGTATCAGGCAGTGGGAATTTAGGGGCCCATCTTAGCATTCTGCCTGCTGTACATATTGTTATCAAACTTTTTTGATCTTTGCTAATGTGAGAGATGAAAATGGAAAAAAAATTTTTTTTTGAGACAAGGTCTCATGCTGTTACCCAGGCTAGAGTGCAGTGGCATCATCACAGCTCACTGCAACCTCAAACTCCTGGGCTCAAGGGATCCTTCCACCATAGCCTCCTGAGTAGCTGGGACTACAGGTGTGCACCACTATTCCCAGCTAAGGCTAATTTTTCTATTTTTTGTAGAGATGGGGTCTCACTATGTTGCTCAGGCTCGTCTCGAACTTCCAGCCTCAAGTGATCTTCCCACCTTGGCCTCCCAAAGTGCTAGGATTACAGGTGTGAGCCACTGTGCCTGGCTGAAAATGGAATGTACTGAGTATTTCTCTTCATAGGCATAATAAAGATCCATTTGCACTTGTGTTTTCTTGTTTTTTTTTTTGTTTTTTTTGAGACAGAGTCTCACTCTGTTGCCCAGGCTAGAGTGAGTGCCGTGGCGTCAGCCTAGCTCACAGCAACCTCAATCTCCTGGGCTAAAGCGATCCTACTGCCTCAGCCTCCCAAGTAGCTGGGACTACAGGCATTCGCCACCATGCCCGGCTAATTTTTTCTATATATTTTTATAGAAAAATAATTAATTTCTTTCTATTTTAAATAGAGACGGGGTCTCGCTCTTGCTCAGGCTGGTTTCGAACTCCTGACCTTGAGCAATCTGCCCTTCTCGGCCTCCCAGAGTGCTAGGATTACAGGCGTGAGCCACCGCACCCGGCCCCACCTGTTTTTATAACTGTTACATTATAAATAATAGGAATGATATTAGAGCATGTTAATAAGTAATATACTATATAATCACTCTTTTTTTGGTTTTTTGGTTAGTTTGTTTCTCTTTGGCATTTTTTTTTTTTTTTGAGACAAAGTCTTACTCTGTTGCCCAGGCTAGAGTGCCGTGGCATCAGCCTAGCTCACAGCAACCTCAAACTCCTGGGCTCAAATGATCCTCCTGCCTCAGCCTCCCGAGTAGCTGGGACTACAGGCATGCGCCACCATTCCCGGCTTATTTTTTCTATATATTTTTAGTTGTCCAGCTAATTTCTTTCTATTTTTAGTAGAGATGGGGTCTCGCTTTTGCTCAGGCTGGTTTCGAACTCCTGACCTTGAGCCATCCGCCCGCCCCAGCCTCCCAGAGTGCTAGGATTACTGGCATTTTTTTTTTTGAGACGGGTCTTGCTATTAATATGTTGCTCAGGCTTGTCTTGAACTCTTGGGCTCAAGCGATCCTCTGCCTCAGTCTCCTGAGTAGCTGGGACTATAGGCGCGTGCCACCCGTGCCCGGTTGGCATGGTTTTATTAGTGAAATTTGTCTCCAAATCTGTAACATTATTTGATTTAATTTGAAATTAATTTAAGATGCTATCAGAGTACGGGTTCATTTTTTAAAAAGAGTCAAGTAGAACTAAAAGGCTCATAATGAACCAGGGTGGTTGACTGCCCCAGTCCTCCCTACTTCCCTCACTTATCTTCTAAAGCAGATACTTTCAGCCCTTTTCTTGCTTTCTCCTGATACATATTGCCACATTTCTAATTAATATGCTTAACACCATTGACTGCCACACTAGAAAAAACATTTTTTTCCTTGGGGCCATAGTGTTTCATTATGAAAATAGAATAAAAACTTCAAATACAAAACGATCCTTTCTAATTTAATGAAAAATTTGTTATTTTTTTTTACTGTTTTCTGTGTGTGAGTTATATGCAACTTGAAAAATAGTTCTCGCGGCTCCTAAAGCAAAGAGATGTGTGAGTTACGTACGTGTCATGAGGCCCCCAGCTCAAAACTAGCGTGAGTTAAATACAACTCACACGGCAGTTAATGTGTTAAATCACTATGTTCTATTTTTTAAATTGAGGCCTGATCTGTGACATCCTGTCACAGTAATGAGGACTTAGCCTTTTCAGGCAACCTGATCCCATTTCCCTCCCTTTATTCTCCCCACAGGGCTATTTTATAATTTTTGGTTAAAACAATAATCACTGTTTACATGATTAGGATCATGCAAATATTCACTGCTGAGCTACATTTTGTTCGATAGCCACATCTCCTTTCTTTTTTTATCTTTTCTTTTTTAGGAGGCAGGGTCTCGCTATATTGCCCAGGCTGCCCTCAAACTCCTGGGCTCAAGCAATCCACCTGCTTCGGCTCCCCCAAGTAGCTGGGACAAGCATGAGCCACCTCGTGCAGCTCCACATCTCCTTTCTTACCCAACAATTCTGTAAATGTGGGTATATCAGTGAGGATGCTTGCTCCAAGCTACAAATTACAGAAAATCCATCACCAGCAGTGGCTTATACCACAAAGCTATTTTTCACTTACTTAATATGCATGAAGTAGGCAGGCCAAGGGTCAGCAATGTCACCAGAACCCAGTCCCTTCCCTCCTTCTACTCTGCCATCCTCGATGGCCTGGTTTTCTTTTCTTTTCTTTTCTTTGCTTTGCTTTTCTTTTTTTTGAGATAGGATCTTGGTCTGTTGCCCAAGCTGGAAGCAGTGTCCCCATCATAGCTCACTGTAACCTCGAATTTCTGGGATCAAGCAACCACCCAGCTAATTTTTAAATTTTTTTGTAGAGACGGGGTCTCACTACATTGCCCAGCCTGGCCTTGAACTCCTGGCCCCAAGCAATCCTCCCTCCTTGGCCTCCTAAAATGCTGGGATTACAGGCTTGAGCCATCACGCTCATCTAGTATCTTGGTTTTCATAGTCAGTTTTGTTCGTGATAGCCACAAGATGGTTGACACAGCTCCAAGAGTCACATTTTCACACTACATCATTCAAAGCAGGAAGAAAAAGCAATCTCTCCTCCCATGCTTCTCTCTTTTATTTTGCTGTGGGAAGAATTCCTTTCCCAAACCTCCAAGTGGACTTCTCCCTACATCTCATGGGCCAAAACTAGGTCACCGGAGCTGCTAGGTGCAAAGGAAGCTGGGAGCACAAGTGTCTGGCGTTTTCAGCCTCTATCATGGAGAAAGGAGTTGGGAGTCAGGAGCCAACCAACAGCATATGCCTGTTTGGGCGTTTTTGCTGCAAGTGACAGAAGTTTCAACTCAAAATGACTTAAACAATAATGAAGTTTGTCATCTCACATAAGAAGAAGTCCAGAGCTAGGGAAGTTCCAGGGTTGGTTAATTCAGTGACTCAATGATATCAGCAAAGATCCAAGTCTTTTCTATTTTCCTGCTGTGTCATCCTCAGCTGTTAGCTTTGGTCCCCTTGCTTGTCTCCTCATGGTCACAAGAAGGTTGAATCATCTGTAAGGATCAAAGAGCATCCATTGGCTCGAAGAGAGAATGTCCTATCTTCCTGTCATTTTCTTAAGTGTGAGAACTTCCCTAGAATCTTCACAGCAGACTTCTCAGTTCTCATTGGCCAGAATTGTGTCACATGCTTATTCGTAAACCATCAAAGGGAATAAATTACCATGACTGACTAATCAGTATTCTCCCTCTGGGGAACAGAGAGGAGTCCCAACGTGAAGTAGATGAAGCTTACCTATATCGAAATGAAATCAGCGTTTGATTAGCAAGCAAGCAAGAGGAGTGGCTGCTGGGGAGGCAGCAAATAATGTCTGCCACACCTTCATTTTTCCTGGAGTTTATAATTGCCTTCACTTTTTAGTTACCTATTTTATTTTCAATTTTATAAATATTTATTGAAGTTCTACCAAATTTCAGGCACTATTCTAGGCACCAGATATTCACCTTAAACAAGAAAAATTAAGTCCTTGCCTTCATAGATTTTACAACAAGATCATACAGGTTGGGAATACTGATCCGTGGTAGTACTGATCCTGAAATATTGCCTGGAACGTCAGCCAGACAGTTTAGAGAGGCTTGTGGCCGATCGGCTCAGCTTAAAGAGTCAGCAGTGGAAGGCCTGGCGTGGTGGCTCACGCCTGTAATCCTAGCACTCTGGGAGGCCGAGGCGGGCGGATCGTTTGAGCTCAAGAGTTCGAGACCAGCCTGAGCAAGAGTGAGACCCCGTCTCTACTAAAAAAATAGAAAGAAATTAGCTGGACAACTAAAAATATATATAGAAAAAATTAGCCGGGCATGGTGGCACATGCCTGTAGTCCCAGCTACTTGGGAGGCTGAGGCAGGAGGATCGCTTGAGCCCAGGAGTTTGAGGTTGCTGTGAGCTAGGCTGATGCCATGGCACTCTAGCCCGGGCAACAGAGTGAGATTCTGTCTCTGAAAAAAAAAAAAAAAGAGCCAGCAGTGGAACAGACACTGTCTTCCACAGGCATCTGTCTTGTTTTCCATATAGTTAACATTACTGCACCCCAAATACTGCAGTATCATTATCATAAGCCAGTCTGTGGTACTTTTCACATGCACAAACAACTCAGTCCTAATTTTTTCCTAGAGATACCTCCTACTCTTTCTCCCTTTTCAACTCTTTGCTTTCCAGGCCTGCTGCACAGCTGTCATTCTGTGACTTCTCTTAGCCATTATCTCAGAACTTCCTGCCTCTTGTCTCCCATGTTCTGTTTCCATGACCCCCTTCTTTCTCATTATTGTTTTACTCCTTCACTTTGCTGGAGCGTACCCTCCAGGGGCTTCCTAAGAAAGCACGCATGGAAAGTGTACTTTTGAGAGCATTTCCATCCAAAAATGTCTTTATTCTACCTTCCACTTGATGGATTATTTGACTGAATAGAGAATCCTAGATTGAAAATAATTTTCCCATATAATGTTAAAGGCATTGCTCTACCGCCTACCAGCATCCAGTGTTTCTGTTGAGAAGTCCAATGCTATTTCAGTCCTGTTCCTTTGTGTGAAAGCTTTAGGATCTTATTTTAGACTTTTAGGATCTTCATTTTTGTTCTTAGTATCTAAAATGTATTGGTGATGTACCTTCCTATTGGTCTTCCCTCCCCCACCCGCAATTTATTGGGTTGATAATTGGGAGGCCCTTTCAGTATGGAGATTCCAGTTCCGGGAATTGCTATACAATCATTTTTTGATCATTTCTTCTCTTCTGTTCTCTGTCTTTATGGAATGAAGAGCATAAGGTTGGATGCTGGAACTCCTGGATTGATACTCTAATTTTCTTATCTTTTCCTCCTGTTTTCTTTCCTTCTATTTTCCACAGGCTAGAGTGCCGTGGCATCAGCCTAGCTCAGAGCAACCTCAAACTCCTGGGCTCAAGTGATCCTCCTGCCTCAGCCTCCCGGGTAGCTGGGACTACAGGCATGCACCATCATGCCCGGCTAATTTTTTTCTATTTTTAGTAGAGAGGTCTCGCCTTTGCTCAGGGCTTGGGCTGGTCTCAAACTCCTGAGCTCCAGAGATCCTTCCCCCCTTGGCCTCCCAGAGTGCTAGGATTATAAGCATGAGCCACTGCACTCAGTCCTTTTCCTCCTATTTTTCTATCTTTGTTCTACTTTTGGAAGATTTGCTCAACCCTGTGTTCTAAGCATTCTGTTGAATTTTTATTATTTCTATTATTCTGGTTACCAATTTTAAATTTCCAAGAACTCTGCTGTTTTTGATTGTTTCTTTCCCATAACATCCTGTACTTGTGTTATTACTGAATTTTCTCCTGTTCTCTTTGTCCTTAGGGCTAAAGTCCTTGAAATCTCTTTGCAAAAACTTTAATAGGGTTTGGTGAAGAGGAAAGGAACATGCGTGGTTAAGCCTCACAGTTCAGCCAAAACTCTTTACTTTCAATTATGGATACAAGGTCTTCTCTTATTTCTCCAGGAATATTAAATATCGTTTTTTGAATTCTTTTTTTTTTTTTTTGAGACAGAGTCTTGCTCTGTTGCCTTGGCTGGAGTGCCGTGGCATCAGCCTAGCTCACAGCAACCTCAAACTCCTGGGCTCAAGAGATGCTGTTGCCTCAGCCTACCAAGTAGCTGGGACTACAGGCATGTGCCACCATGCCTGGTTAATTTTTTATACATATTTTTAGTTGTCCAGCTAATTTCTTTCTATTTTTAGTAGAGACAGGGGTCTCGCCCTTGCTCAGGCTGGTTTCAAACTCCTGACCTTGAGTGATCTGCCCACCTCGGCCTCCCAGAGTGCTAGGATTACAGGTGTGAACCACCGTGCCTGGCCTTCATTTTTTTGAATTCTGCTACTTGCATTGTCATTCTTTTCTCTGGGTTCTTTCTATTGATCATTTTTTTCCCTGTTTATCCATTTTAATCTCTCTTTCTCACAATGGAGGCTTTTATGAAATGTCTGGTGATCTTGGCTGTTTGTTGATATTTAAAAGTGAAGCACCAAAAAGCTGATTGGAAGTGTTGGGTATGGGGTCAGGTTTCCCAGGGGGTGGTTTTCACTGCAGGTGGCCACCAGAAAGTAGTCTGTTTTATTTGGGAATCTCTGAAAGTCAGTTTTAGGTGTTGTCTCTGGGAAGGTTCTTTGGAGAAGACGATGGGGAAGAAGGGTCTCTTGGCTGTGTGGGATGCTCAAAGGAACCTAGGTGTCCAGCCAAACTGCTCACTGCACCCACCAACTGATGTCCCTATTTTGGGCCTTTAATTAGAGACTTTGGAGGCCCCAGTCCTGAGTCTAAGACTCAACGTGACTGGTCCAGTTCATGTTGGCATCACCCTTTGCAGGCCCCTATCCTAACTTTCTCTGTCTGTCACGTCAATTGTCCTTCCATCATCTGCTTTCCATATTTCTCCTATCATCAACACCTCTCCTCTGCTGTTAGAGCCTTGCCCATTCTCTTTGTCCTTTGGGTTAATTCCTTTTCAAAGCCTTTGCAAACCATCTTAGTAGGGTTTGGGTAAGAAGAGGGGTTGCTACTTTAAACCAGAACTCCTTACTTTCAATCATATATCACCCACAACCCATCCTCAAAGAACACTGTTTGTCTAAACTATTGGTTTACCTCAAATCTCCTCATCTGATCCTTCTCATGGGAAGCCCCCATGTTTCCACGTGGCTCGTATCCTATATGTATTCAGCATCATCTATAATGACAGTGGTTCTACTTCCCAAATTGGAAATCTGGTCACAAAATCCGACAAGCATTTTTTTTATTTGATTTGTGACTTTAGCAAGTTGGCTAGATGTCTAAACCCCCACTCCAGCATTTGGTTTTAAATATATATCTATCCCTCATAGCAGCTGCGGAAGCAAATTACTTCCTGGCCTGAGTCTTGAGTTTCTTCATCTGTAAAATCAATCAGGATGATAATGCTCCTCTTCTAGGGTTGTCAGGATTGAATGAAATAAAGCACTTAGTTCATTATTGGTATTCAACATGTGTTAGTCTCCTTGGTCCTGTGTTTATATGAAAAGTCTTTTTTTTTTTTAAATTTCAAAATATTAAGGTGGTACAAATGTTTTTGTTACATGGATAGCTTTTATAATGCTTAAGTCGGGGCTATAAGTGTGCCTATCATCCGAATAGTGTTCATTGTACCCATTAGGTAGGTTTTTGTCCCTCCCCTCCTTCCCCTCCCCCCTGCTTGATTTCCAATGTCATTTATTTCCCTCTGTGCACGTGTGCCCATCAGTTAGTTCCAATTTATTAGAGAGTACGGGTGGTGTTTGTTTTTCCATTCTTGAGATACTTCGATTAGGATAACGGTCTCCAATTCTTTCCGAATTGCTGCGAAAGGCATTAATTCATCATTTTTTATGGCTGAGTAGTACTCCATGATATACATACACCACATTTTGTTAATCCACTCATGAATTGATGGGCACTTGGGTTGATTCCAGATCTTTGCCATTGTGAATTGTGCTGCAATAAACATTCAAATGCAGGTATCTTTTTTTTTTTTTTTTTTTTTGAGACAGAGTCTCACTCTGTTGCCCGGGCTAGAGTGAGTGCCGTGGCGTCAGCTTAGCTCACAGCAACCTCAAACTCCTGGGCTCAAGCAATCCTTCTGCCTCAGCCTCCCGAGTAG